>QYAI01000084.1:0-116319 GCA_003988855.1 Arachnopeziza araneosa
AGAGAAATAAATTTAAAAGAGCTAGAGATAAGGTGTTAGGGCAAAATGCGAAAATGCGATTCTTGGTTTTGGGCAAGTCGGGCATAAGGGGCCACCATACGATTTCTCGACGTCAATCCCTCGAATGCCGCATTGTCTCTCAACCATTGCCATACTCTACAACAAAATTTGTTAGGTATGTCGAATTACGAAACCAAGCAGAGAAGAGATTTGAAACGAAAAATCCCTAATTAAAATCGAAGACATACTCCAAACTATTTAAAAGATTATCACGTGCATCTTCGTCTCAAACTCGGATGGCAGGATCACGGTTTCAATCACCATACCTAATCTACAGTTGGTGGTTTCCAAAACCCCATTGAATGAAGGGATAATTTTGCCAGACTTACGCGTTTCGAAAAGGGAACCAACAATCTTCGACCTGAAGGCATGAGGCTCAGGGATAATTTTTACCAGACTCAAGCCTTCGAAAATGAAGCTGATGATCTCTGGCCTCAGTCGGAATACTCACAAATGTCTAAATTCTACCTACTCAAACATGATCATACAGTTCGCAGCTCCGTCTAGGCAATTCTTCTTGGAAAGTGGCTACTTCCCTGCCACTTTCTTCTGTTAGGCCGATTCCGATTTCTTCAAGATTCCGATTTCGACCTTGGCTCTGTCAAACAATGACGGCCTATGATCGCTTGTCTCAGAAGCTGTGGACCAGAAGCCCACTTTCTCCTTGATCCTTTGCGTCAGCGGAGGCCTCTGTTCTTTATCGTACAACGGCTTGTGTTCCTCCGCCACATCATGAATTCCGTCATAGTCAACATGTACAAAGGCACGTTCAACATCTGCCAGCCCTATTCTCTAGTCATTATGGTGAGGAAAATTTGTGGACGGGTTTCAAGAACAAACCTTCTATCTTCCGCTGAAGTCTTTCGGCGACATCATGGGTTACCTTCAATGGTTCATCTTCTCCCATGATCACATCCATTTCGACATAGTATTTGTCACCCGCGTGGTAGGCCCTCACCTATGTTATCGAATTCGTTAGTCTGACCACTCTTCTACTAGTGACCATAGATGACCTACAGTGTCAATCTTTAGAATCTTTGTGTCGTGGGTCACGCCAACATAGACCAGTTTATTCAGAAAATCTTGAGGGGCCGACTTCCCAACCAAGTACCACATGTGTTCAAAAGCTGTCGAAGCCCATGAGAATAGAATCAACAACGCAATGCAGATAGCACCAGCAGGATCTAGAAACCATACTGATTTGAACCTGGTCCCGACAATCGACATAGTCAGACCGAATATGTTAAGTACGATATCATTCCGATGGTCTTGCTGAGAATATCTTAGTACATCGGTTCGTTAACAAATGATAGGTGTACAAACCATGAAAATATGTGCAGCTGGATACCGACGAAGCAAGAAGCAATAGACGAACATTACCCCCTTGGAGAAGACTAGACCGAATGGTTAACATCTCGATGTGGCATTCTATAGATGGATCGACTTACTAGCTACACCAATAAAGATCAATGGGATAAGCTTCAGTGAGTTATCTTCCTTTGGACCGGCGACAAGGGCGCGCCCTGATTCTGTCTGGAGAGTATGAGTAAGGTCTTGCTGGGAAACACTAAACTCACAATCAATTCAACGGCCACTGTGGTCATCAGAGCACAAAACAAGATGATCCCGACAGTTTCGACTCTCTTTCGGCCCTACAAGCATAAAGTTTAGAGTTAAAAGCGACATGGGATGGTATCAATAACGTACTACTGGGAATTTACGAATATTAGGTCTGGATGCAAGCCTTGAGGTTATCATCATAACTGTGGAGCTAACAAGATCCATCTATGATCACTTAGCCGCACTACACCTCAAGAGCGTGGTCTGAGAATGCAGAGACTTACAAATGCGTCGGCAGCTGTACCAAACAATGACAACGATCCGGTAGTTATTGCGGCATACAATTGGATGATAAACAGAAAGAAGTTGACACCAAAGCTTGCATTGATGGCAAATTTGACCTTACTTCTGTTTTGGAGAACATCTTCGATTTCTAGGGCCTCCTCATCCTGGCTTCCAAGGTACGCATCGATGAGAGCATTCTGGCGGTTGTAGTACTTCTTGATCTTCTTTACTTGCCCGTTTGGGTGTTCTAAAAGAATTGATCGTCGAGAATTGTCTGCACGTTTCGCTGCTCGCAATAAGTACGGGTCTTCCTCGATGGTCTTTGGTATCGTCTCATCTTTCGAGCTTGCGGCAGTGATAGTATCTCCCTGTGGGGATACTCGAAGCTGGTTGGCAGATATTGCTCCAACAGATTGTGGAGGTGATGTTTCTGGATATGGGTTCCTTGAAGTTATTGCCTCAGTTGCTTGGCCGTCGTTAGACATTGTTATTGATTGCGCTTCTGTTGGATTTTCATCCATTCTTAAGTGCTACTAAGTATACTGGAGTATACTGATACCGAAATATGTTTTACGAATCGCTCTTGGAGGCCGAATTTTCGAGTTTTTGCTGTGCTTTTGTTAAGTTGTTCAGTTGAGCTATATTGAGAGCAGTCGTACAAAAAGTGAATTCCAAAGTACATCTGATGGCAATTAGCGGCGCTGCTAGTAACAGCCAATGCGAATTCCTAATGCGACATCCCCTGAGTGATACACTGTACAGGAGAAACATAAGATGCCGGGCCGAGACTTGATACAGACTCCACTATAAGTTTCTTTACTTAGTGAGAAGAAAGACGATTACCTGATCAAAATGATTGTATGGCCAATTAAATTTGAGAATTTTCAGGAGAAGAATTTTTGAGACACATTACAACAGCCGATACGGTCTTGGCCATTACTCCAAAAGTTCCAACAGATTCAGACCAATCATAGCGACATAGTGGTCTGTAGATTCAAGCTATACTTCCCTGATTTAGGAGCACTGCATGATGGACATGTTTGTGCATGTTCGATAAGCTGTCGGGCATTTATGCTACACTCCATACTACGGCCCGTGACAAGGATAATGCCTTCAGCGACCAAGGGCTTTACCCATATGTATGAAACCTCGAAACAAGTTTCTGCGCAATGTATTCAAGCGGATTGCTATCTCCTCTTGCTCCCTCTCAATTGGGAGACCTAGATGTACCTAGACCATTTTGAACCAACTTTGGTTTGCAAGATTCAAATCAACAATGGTGGACCGAAAAATCACTTGCCAAAAAAAGAAATAAAGGCATTTATGGTTGTTTGATTAGCATTTAACAGACATGCAGTACGAATCCTAGCAAGCTTTGTGGATTCGAAAGTGCCGGGTTATGTCAGCGGAAGTACGACCGCGGGGATTTAGGGTCATGACTCTACCCACTGGCAAGGATGAGGTTACTTGGAATCTAGAAGGAATATTTCCCCGCGTTCGTAGTTATAGGTTTATGCTTAAAAGCGCCACTGCAGGTCAGACTTTCCAGGTTTCAGACCCGAGTGATTGCCGAGTTACGCTCAACTATTTTGTTAGTGATTCAGCTACGTACTTTCCTACCAGGGCGGTCCATAGCCTTGTCACTGTATGAAGTGCCGAGCCGCTTCAGAATGATTGATCTCTTCGCTTAATTTCATGCTTCTTCCAACGTCAAGATGCCCAAAAATTGTATCAAGATTGCTTCGAGTGTTCTTAGTTCAAAATAATCAGATGATTGCTCTAGATCTGCAACAAAACTTCGTAAAGTAGAAGCTATATTGTAGCAGGTTAAGATGCTAAATTTCCATGCGGAGAACTCCACTTTTACAGGATGACAAAATGTTCCATCGGTGAAGACATTTTACAGCGCAAAAGGGTGATACACTCGTGCTGTATCAAACTACAATAGTGATATAGAATCTCATCCAGGAGATTGCCGTAAAAGCTCCAATGTGTCAATGGCGTGAAAAATTACACAACTGACGCTGCAGTACAGGTTTGGTAGTTTCGACCACCCTGGAAGAGACCATGCCCTCAGACATTTACTTCTGACTCGTGTTTACTGCAAATTCGGCGAAATACATACGGTTACGCGGCAATACGATTTCCCTAATGATACACGCTAGATCCGAAGCCCCTATGAGCCTTCGAGAGCATCTTGGCGCATTAGTATTGATTGTTTGGTCCTTAGTCAGATGCCCGTAACTGATTATGAGGCTGTATGTATTTTCTGTACTTTTTGACACATCATGCATTCTGTGTCTGATCTACAGTGGATGAGATCACCCAAAGACTTTGATCTGCGACTACTCGCTGATCGTGCTGTGCCAAGGCCAGCTTCTGTGGGTTACGTTTCTCTTGGAAGTTCGAGGTGAGCCTCAGAAGGTTGAAGCAAGGCCTGGGCATGTTTCTGTTGTCTTCATTTGTAAGAAGGTACGAATACACTATAGTCAATTTTGCACTTTAACATTTGTTTATCAGAGATCACTCGTTCACACATATGCTTGATATCAGTACCTAAAGTTTTCTTCCTTTCCTCCCTCTTTTTCTTGCTACATCCTGCTGGCCGGGAACGTTCTCTGACTTATGATTCTTGAAATTTGTTTCCACAGTTTCGTTGTTATTCCCTTCTTTTCTTAAGCTTTTAAAGATGCATTCGAGATTGGTTGGCTTTAAAAAGTCTATATTTCCTAAGAGGGAACCAATTTTTGCTGCGGCACCTACTCAACATGTTGCGAAGAAACTTTCCTCGGCCGCAGATGAGAAGTCAGTCTTAGAATTCGACGAAATAAGCATCACCGAGTCATCCAGCCCTGAGGATGTGACTTCCATCCCCAAGACCAATGCCCTTGACAGGGTCACAAAGCTCGCTGGTTCGAGTAGCGTTTTCTTCTTCATGATGTCCGTGGTCATCGTATGGTTTGTCTTGGGTCTTGTTTATGGCATGACGGATACTTGGCAAATCATCTTCCAAAATACCAGTTCGATTCAGGTCTATGTGACCGATATTCTTCTCATCAGACAACAGGCAAATGCCAGTCGTGCGCTTCTGATAACAGTAGCCGAGCTTCGATCACGCAACCAAACTTGCGAGCGTCTGCTTAAAAAGATTCCTGGTTGCACCTATCTCGAGACTCATCACGAGTCACCAAAACCACTGCTCATAAACGGCAAGCCTCTCCAAGAAGTGATAGAGAAAAGCCTCTCCATGTTTGCCGGCGAGCCAAGCAAAATTGAAAGTATCTGGATCAAAATCTGCCACGCTGTCTCGTCTTCCCTCGGATCAATCTACGCATTCATCATCTACTGGCTCGGCATCATCGCCTGGGTAGCCATCGGGCCCAAGTTTTTTTTTAGCAATAAATGGCAGCTCTACATAAATACAGCTACCGCTGTCTCTCTGACATTTACCAGCGTCTTCCTCCAAAATATCCAACAAAGACAAGAAGACGATCTTTCAGCCTGTCTTTCCTACGCACTAAAAATCGACGCCGAGATTGAATCCCAGCTACGGGAATTGACCAACGACGTAGCACCTAACCACATCTTCGAGATTCCAGCCGCATCACGAAGTTGGACCGAGAGACAAACGGACATCTTCGCAGATGTCATGGGTTCTGGCCTTGGGGTAGCGATATCCCTTCTCTTCACCGTCGGGTGGATCGGGGTCGGGCCTCTTCTAGAATTCGACGATAACTGGTGGCTGATAATTGGGACTTTCACTGGACTGGTTGGATTCATCGACGGATTTGTCCTCCGCTCCATCTACCTACGTTCAGAGCGCTACACATCCACGCACTTTTCCTCCCTCTCATATACGGACTCTCTCCTCCTTGAACGGCTGAATATCCCACTCCCTGCCCCCTCGACTCGGCAGTATAGCCTTGCGAAACGCATCTCCATCTGGACAGGTGAAAAGTGCGGAAGTAGTTTTGCTCCGGTAGGCTCTACGGTTATTGTTATTGCACTGCTAGTTATTGCTACAACCATGAGGTGGAGCGAGACTGGTCAGTTGCTTTGCAATACCCCGACTATGATTGTGGAGGGGTTTTTGCTCCTGGTGCTCATTCAGAGTCATGAGTTTAGTAATGAGGAGAGAGGAGGGGATTTTAGGGAACTGCTTGCGAGGAGGCTGATGTTGGGTGAGTTTGTCAAAGGGTTGGAGGAGTAAGGGATTGGTGGAGCTTGTGAAGTTGGGAAACTGGGGACCTAGGGAACTGGGGAACTGGGAAGGGCGTTTTTGAAAAGGATCTTTCTTGCATTTGGTTAGGTGAACTCTTGCTTCATTTCGGGGAACGGTTTGGTTTAAACTTAGAAGTTACCTCAACGCATGTTAGCTCATTAGAGTCAAGTACACAGTTCCAATGTTCATTACGTTCGACCAGCCTGCCGCACTATGATGGGGGAACACAGTATTTTTCAAGCAGACAAATTGGCGGAATATGGAAATTTCACACCTGAAGGGTTTTTGCAAGACTGCTGGTGTTTCAAACTTTCCAGCATAACTGGGTACGTTCATGCTTGCTGACACCTAGTCTATCTCACTGGGAGAGACTCGTTCTCGGTCCATTCCTAGAACAAGAATTTTTGGTCTCGACTTATCTTTCATAATAAAATTCTACTATTTTTGATCTATGAGCATACGGAGATATCTTAAGTTATGTCTTCTGGATACAACTTGACTAATACAATCACCAACTCCACCATCCAAGTCTCTTCCCTAAATTCGTGTCATCAACCATATTTCAGCGAAAACAACCTCTTACCTTACGTAAAACTTTTACAAAGTCCAGGCAGGGATAGAGATACCAAATTTAAGCCATCTTAGCTGAAGAACCGACGCAGATGTTTGAAGTGCGCTTTTTTCTTGAGCCACGTAGGGCAACACTTCCGAGCGATAAATGCACTTTCTTCCCTTTCAAGGCTCTGCCGAGCCGTCCCCAATGCTTAATTTTTACTCTTTGGATGCGTGGAAAATCCGGGAAACTAACCCAGCTCGTGGGATATTACCGCCTGGGAGGATATCGGCAACGGTACACATTTGGCAGGACCCCGGGTTGCATATCTATGATCCTGGTCATGTCACCCGTCTAGTCGGTTAGAAGCCCCAATTTATAGGCGTACCTCCGAGAGACCATAGTGTTATTGTTAATGCAAGAATGCCTTGAGATGTTCCGGTGCTGGAATAGAAGTACTGAACGATGTTGATTCTCCAGCCTGATAGATCTCCTGGGGTTCGCTGGCGTGGGTAAGAAGCCATAACTGGGATATTACTTTATCTACTCCCCCAAGAGGATAGTTCTCCGAGTCAAGGGAAAGATCTCTCATTGGGATATCGCCGTATCTAGGCTACCTATGGGGGTATGTCTCCGAGCTGGGAGTACTCCGGATCTTGAAAACTACTGGGGACGGAAAATGTGCCTTATGGGTACATTTACCAGGAGTGCATGTGTGGAGGGTGAGGGAGTAAGGGATAGAATTTGGAGAGATGGAAAGAAGTTGTATTAATGAGACGAAGCCAGGAGCGCGAAAGACAGAACGAGATTCTGCTCGAAAGCGATGAGGCAAGTGGATGTGTAAGAGCGTTGTGTTGTGCAGATAAGAATGAATGAATGATATACACTTGACGGGGTAGGTACGGCATACATTTCATTAACTTAGGGAAGATACACGACTCTGTTCGAGAGATTGCCTTTCCTTGGTTTGTAGCTTCAAAGTCTGACAGTCCTCCGCGTATCTCTGACTGATTCAAGCGCTTCTATATCTGAAGCCCAGTGCCTCCAACTTTGTAGCGATCTGGGGACGAATCTGACGACTTTCAATGCTTTGATGGTGTCTTATCAGTATTTATCCCTTTCGATCTCCACTAAAGTATTCATTGACATTATTTATAGACCTTCGCATTAGGCTTATACGATGAGTTTCAATAAAATCGCGAGAAACCACCCTCATATTGTGGAGAATTTCATAATGGTATCTTGATCTTACTTTCCGGCCATCTTCCTGAATAGATTACCGAACGTAGAACTCGGTTTCCGGGGATCTTGTAGCTTCTGGAGTCCCCGCCTTGACTGCCCACTATTTTGCAACTCTCTCTGCTCCTCTGCCTGATCATGAATCTGAGTGAGAACTGGCTGGATATTTCTCTTAGCAACTAGGTCGACTGCACCCTGATCTATAAACTTGCCGCCACCAATGTAAACTTTATCACCAAACTCGATGCGTTTATCCTTATCAGCGGAAATCCCAGCAGCAATCAAGGCTGCTCTATTCGGAGAGATAGGTCTGGGGATATGGGATAACTTCGGAGAAGCTGATGATTTCTGCGAATTGGTATTGAGATTATTTCCTGGCCCAAATTGAAAGATTTTACCATCTAGAGAGACCTCTGCTCCATTTAATTGGGAGACTGCTTTTTGTACCATATCTGGGTAAGAAAGGCGAACTTGGTATGCCCAGACCACCGGATCTGCGCTGATAAGTTGGTGAGTCCATGAGACTGGAGAGTAGGGTTTCATCCAAGCATGAACGCTAGCAATCCTGAAGCCGAGATTCCAAAAAAGGTCGCCGTCAGATGTTGTAACGCTGACCTTATACTTATCATCAACTAAAGGGTAGTCATCATCTAAAGGGCAGACTTGAATGATAAATCCCCGATTATACATTGCGTAAGGATTTTGATGAGTAGAGTTTTTTCCAACTGATATAGTCAACGGACTTGTGGGTTCATCTCCGCAAGAGGCGATTGCCCAACTCAACTCTAGCCACGGCAGCGGCAGTCTTGATGCTAAGAAATTTCCTTCCTCGTCCCATAAGTCAAACGGTATGTCCTTTTCCATAGGTTGTGGTCGCTTTAAGATGTCTTTCTCCAAGTCCACTAATTTAATTCCCTTTGGCAGCGTCTCGTATGACGAAGAAGATTTAACATGTTTGTAGTTGCTTGAGAGATTTCTTGCAGACCGAGGATGGGGACCAACTCTTTTAATAAACTCAGCAAGGTGATCATTGGGGACGGTTCTCCCTTTGAGAAGCTCGATTGAGTCACGGAGTTTGAGGGTTTGAAGTGGCTGAGGAGAAGACTTGTTTTGAGATCTACTTGTGCCTACCGAATCTCGGCCCTCGTCTGAAACCTTTCTTCCAGTTGTTGCTACCATATCGTTTGTGCCATTTGAGCTTGTCCTTTCATAAATCGCATCGCCTTTATTTTTCAAGCTTCCTTTCTTGTAGATCTTCGGTGATTCAATCTTTGCTTGTAAAAGATTTTCTAGACTATTTCTTGCTTTTATCTTTTCACTTCTCTCGGTTGGGTCTTCGAGACTAGTTTTGCTCGACTGACTCTCTTTGCTTTGGTGAGAGGGTAATGTTGTTTGAGAAGAGGACACTGCTTGCGATTCTTTTCTCCTTTGCTCTATGAGTTCGAAAAATGGTGAATGTCTTGACGCACTTGCTACTGGCTTCCGGGTTATTTTTCTGGTTGGATGTTTATCTAGAATATTTATCGGAAGTGGTGATTGCTTAATTTGAGGACTCGTAGATCTTGAGTCTGCCGGTAATGTCTTTGGCAACGGAGATGAAAAGGCTGCAGCGTTTTGGAATTCGACCTCAACTTTAGTTTCCTTATCATTCAGTGATTTGGGATCCGGAAGTTTTGAAGTACGAGTCTTGGTTGGTCTAGTTCCGTCTGACGACAGAGAAGTTTGCACTGTGGAAATTGTGGTTTTGCTTTCATCATCTGCTGCCCAGCCCTCACTATCCACATCGTTAACTTCAATGCTACTATTTGAAGCCGCTTCCTGTGCAACAGAGAGTGCAATCACGATCTCTGGTTCAAGTGGTGGGGTTGCAACTCTCATCAATCTTTGAGTCGTGAACTGCTGGCCTAGACTCTTGGGTGGTACTGGAGGGGGTGAACGTCGCTTCCTTTCAACTACCTGTGGCTCACTATTTTTCGAAATACCACGTTGCTGGAGTCTTTCTGGTTCCTGATTTGACTCTGGATTTTCCAACACGCCCGAATCATTTCTTTGATCATGACCTCTCATCATGGACTTTCTGAAGCTTGGCAGGGCAGCGACTTCCATACCTTTAGAGCGCATCTCTTCTCTAATATTCTCTTGCTCAACACATTCTATGTCTGCTCGAAGCTGTCGATTTCTCGTTATTTCTCTGGGGCCCCAAGATGATTGTGGCGTACCAATCGCTGGATTCCGAGGTTGACGAGCATTAACATCAGTTATATTTTGAGACCAGCTAATGGAAGTTTGTGTCGGATGTGTATTCGTGGACTCGCTAGGCGTCTCCTCGCCAGCCATTGGAGAAGTATCCAGATTGGAACTATATTCTGCGATATCCTCTAATGACTTTCCTTCATCCGCTGATACGGAACCATCAGACTCAGGGTCCGACACGGCTGCAGAACTCTCTGCATAGCTTGACAAATTATCCAGATATCTCTGAAGCGTGAAATCATTCCCAGAACTAACCCCATCCTGAGGCAGTCTGGCTTGCAGCCTCGCAATCTCAGCAAGTATTTGGCTTGTATCATCTTTAATGGCGGCGGTATCACTCAATATCTCAGTCGTATCGGCTTTAATCTCTCTGGCCATCGACCTGTGCAATTAATTAGTGGAAAATATCCTGGTCGGATCAGCAAACATACAAAGCGACCATATCCAACGCAATATCCAACGCACTTTTATGGGCTTCCAAATTACTCCGCAGCTTCAGCATATCATCCTTTCCTCTAATAGTCCACTTCACACCATTCTTAAAACCCCCACCAGAATATCTATCCAGACTTCCCTGAATCTGTTCCAGGACACCCCCACAATTCCTCAGGATCCCCATAATTTGCCTCTCCAGGTTCTCCGGAAACCCATTCCCATTTCTCTCACCCTCCTCCCCCAGAATCTCCAGTACCGTTTTCAGGGACCATAACTCCCTCCCCACGGCATCTAGATCACCTCTCGCATCGCGGACTTGGCGCACGAACCCATTGATTGAGACGGAGACTTTGGTGATGGTGCCTACAAGACTGACGCAGCTGACCGTAATGGAGAGGGGATCCATGCCGGAAGGATGACGGTTAGCGCCTCATCGTCGCTGATGTGTGTACTGTCTGAGACTGACAGTTAAGGTATTGAGGTGGAGTATGGTGCAAGGCTGAGAAAAGCACTAATGAAGGAGGGTGCATGATCTAGATGCGCCACAAACGCCTGGTGAGGCGCAGTGGACTGAAGATAATCCTCAGAGACCGATTTGAGCGAGAATGTCTTCGTCATGTATTGTGGCTTATTATTGGAGAAGTATTGCTGATTTTAACGTTGAGCCTCAAGGCTATTTTCAACTGGTACCTACGTCTCGTACCTGCTATGATGCAAAGGGAATCAGAAGGGAAAGTTGTGAGATCAACATATGGGTCCGCGAGCCCACCTTGGGCTGTAACTATGCAGGAGCTTCACGTGGTGTTCTTTTAATATGAATGTTTTGCTTCGAAAATCTGGTATTTATTTGCTCTTTATCCAAGGGCTGATTCGTAGCCCGTTATTCTTAATATACAAGTATAGCGCCAAGCACCTCATCCTCCTCTTATTGTACAGTGCCTTTTGCTCATCGCTCAACCGAACCAGCGTATGCAATACAATCAGTCATTCATAATGCGTTATCAATCATCGTCGTGCATCTCATCTCTCATGTTGCCTATATAAAAGCTCCACTACTCCCGCTCCCTTTCCCTCCTTGATCAAAATCTGGTGGTGGGGGCGGCGGTCCTCCTCTCTGATGACTATCCCATTTCCTCCGCTCCCTCTCATAATATTCATCTTCTTCGCTCCTTTCTGCCTCGATATCCTTTTCTCTATCCTTCCCTCCCCTCCCCGTTAAATTGCGATCCGGGCTTCCTGTCAATTGTTTCGTTTTCTTATCGCCGGTCCAGTCCACCTCCTCTTGTTCTTCTTCATCCTCGTATGGCGGTAAAGTATCCGTCCTCGTGTCTCCCTTCACCAATCCTAATCTCTCTTCCTCTGTGGCGCCTTTGACTGCAGGAGCTGATCCACGCCTATTGCCCAGTCCTTTTCTTATAATTGGGGAGCGAGACTGTGGGATTGACTCAGAACCTTCGGGTGTTGCGTTCTGGGCCTTACGGAATACGTTTTGGAAACTAAACTGCCGCCTAGCAGAATGCGGAGGTGGAATGGGTGCAAATTCAGGATGTAATGATGAGCCTTGCGAGCCGGTACGTTGAGATGCGTCGTCTACGATAGTAATATGGCGATCACCCCCAGCACCTTCGTACTCGGTTTTAAGTCCTGGGGATATGCCATAATCCGCCGGAATGGAATCATGTCCATAATAAGCGCCCCCGGCGCCTTCACTATGAGTAGGTATAGCTATTTCTGTAAGGGGAACAGGATGCATAGGACTTTGAACCTGCTGCGTACCGCCGCGCGATCTGGGACCAACAATGGATTTTGCACGCTGGGAAATAGTACCAAAGAATGAGGACTGGAGACCACCAGTGTTAGGACGTTCTTCGTCCTCCGAGTCGGAGTCGCTAGGGAAGCGAGACATCCCAAGAGGGGGATGTGGTACTGGTGTACGTGGTGGCCCTGGTGTGCCAGGATTTTCAAAAGCTGGAAAAGGAGTAGTGTTGCCCCGAGATCTCTGGGTACCATACGTTGTTCGACGTCTGCGTAAGCCATCCCACTCGATTTGCTCGTTCTCGCCAATGGGTTGGAGATCTGCTTGCTTTTCTTCATGCAACCTCTTTGCTTCCTGGATCTCCATCTTTTGCCTCGCGGTCGAAAATCTTCTAACGATAGCTGCAGCTCCACGAATAGCATCTGCCTTGGGTTCGGACTCTGGCTGCTCTTGCTCAGCAATGGTACGAACTTGATCTAGATCACCCGCAAAAACGGCGGTGTCTGGAACGTCTTTGGCGGATTTGGAAAGTTGTAGGAGGACGACCCCAGCACATATAACAAAAAATCCCATAACAACTGTAATAATAGACGTAACAGAACCCTTAAATCCCCTGAACAGAATAGCAGATGTTATAATCGTAGAACTCGTGAAAAACACGTAATATGTTGGCGTAACCAATGCGGCATTAAACAAGTTTAATGCTTTCTATTAACTGTTAGCAATAGCTCTTCATCAAGGAAGCGAGCACATACGTTTAGATAAATGATCTCTGTAAGCAATGTGCAAACCACAAACACAAACAGGACATAGAGAAACCAGTGCCTAAATTGAGGTGTTCCACCAATTTCAGCAACGATTGCGGCTCCCAATCCTTGAGTAGCCACAACACTTAAACCTCCAATCAAACTGCAAATTGAAAGATATACCAGCATGGACTTCTTTCCGTATCTTGGTCCAACCCAGAAAGCAATGAATGCACATCCAACAATGACAGCACCTGCATAACTCAAGAAGCCTGGAGCGATAACAAAGTGCTGCATCTCTTGGATATTCGCGGCAGAGGACTCTGCCGGTGCATTCATAACGATAACCACCGATCCAATGATGCAAAGAAAACACCCAACTTTTCCAACCATACTCAGTCGTTCCTTTAAGAAAATGGCAGATAGAATCGTAGTAATGACCACCGATAAGGCTCCCAACGGCGTAACTAGAATAGCGTCCACGAAGGCATATGCAACGAAATTGCAAATCTCTCCGATAATCATCAAAGTCATGCCTGTCCACCAGAATGAGTTCTTGAGATATCCATATCCTTCACCAGCAACTTCGGAATATTTCTCGTTAGCCCTCAACAATCCAATCTTTTTCAGTACGAAGGATACGCCAATAAAACATCCTGAAGCTATTGCTAGCGATATGCCAATCGCTTTGTATACAGGAGGTCGCGATGCCGTCTCCGGATTCGATGTGGAAGTCGAATTCGCTCGCGCATATATTAAATTCGCAGTCGCGAGGACATGCGCTGTTTGATCCATAATGGCAGATTCCAGCCCGCAGCTGTTTGTGTCGTTTTCGATTAGTATCCCACCAGAATCAGCTCCCCACCAAACACCTCGATTCAGTGATCAAGGCTTCCCGTCGTGAGGGTGTCAATTGTTATGATTGTCGTGTATGCATGGGGTTCCTGTTTGCAAGGACTTCAGTTGTCAATCGACAAGGAATACGTGCTGAGATCGAAGTCTGGCGCGTGGAGGCTCGAGTGACAGTTTTCTTGTTGTTTGAGAGTGGAGGGTGGCTTATCCATTCGAAACTGTTGTTGTCGAGAACAATAATGTTTTGATTTAAGCCTAAATATAGAATATCCCCAGTTGATTCAAGATGGAGAGACTGAGTGAAGGCTCCAAGCGAAGGAAACTATTGATTACGACTGCGCTCTTGAGGCTCGAGGCTCTTTTGTGCAAAGAAGGTTTGAAGGAGCTGAGTAGGAAGATGTTCGTGCTGATGCTGAGCAGATCCAGACCCTGCTGCTGGCGCAGGCTCGGCTGCTTGGTTGGGGCGCGCAAGTTGCGAGGCTGTGCCCCGGCGTGCAGAACGCAAAAGATGCGACAAGCAGATTCGACAGAATAGCGAAAGTGGCGGCAATAGGTGGGAAAGCTATTTCTCTTTCAGCTGGGCAATGGCGACACGGAAGCTCTGGACCGCAGCTTATCGTATCTTTAAAAAGATGAGGCAGAAACTCTCACTTCATTCGACTTCGGATCTGCAGCGAGATGAAGTAATTCTGCACCCAACAGTAATCGACACCTGGACCGGATGTCACTCAGATTTCCAGAAGTCTTGTTTTCTGACGTCCCTGACAAAGACCCTGCTCAAAATATCTAACGGATTTGGTTTGTGGAGAGGATCCCAGCCTGTCACTGTCGCTGGGGTCTTGAACATCACCTAGCAACCACATCCTATCGTGAACATTCAACTCTCCCACACAGTAACATGCAGACCCCTGGGAGCAGGTCAGCAACTTCAGTAGAGCCTTGGCTCTACTGAGGCTTGATCCTGAATATCAACTGGTTGTATTGATGAAGTCAAGATGTGGGCTTGAGATCTCTTGCGCAATCTCAGAATGCACTTGTTACTTCTTCTTCCTGTGTGATTCAACTTGCCTGTGAAACGACCTCTTGGCCCGGATCGACTTCTTCCAAACGCCCACAGCCCCAACGAGAACACCTCCGTGTTTGCGCCTCCCTCGGACGACGCTGGGTTCCGAAACCTTCAAACCCTCTGTCCTTGTTGCCGCCCAGGCTGTGCATCCAGCAAACCTCTCTTGGCATTATTCCTAGGATACGAATACGTGATCGGATATGTTCAGTGATCAAGCGATGAAAGACACGCCACTTCTTTTTTGTAGCATTTGCTCTCACCAATTTAGAATTAGATTAGGAAGAAGGTTTCGCTGTTGCTCAGGAACAAGCTAATCTGTCCCTATTCGTACTTCCACTTGCCGACCGCATCTCAAAAGTACAGTCCAAATATCACGTGACCTCTTTCTATTTTAACGTCTTACTTGACATCAAACTCAGGTTTCTTACACTCCTCTCGTCATCAGATAAAATAGTCATTCTAAACTATGGCCATCGACTGTGGTTGGCCAGCGGTCAATAGTCCCGACTTGCAAAAGATCTCATTGTATCTTGTATTGTGTGCGATTATCCTTGCATTGAGTGTTTCGACCTGGCGGGGAACCAAAGCAATTGACAGTAGAGAACCACCAGTTCTCAAGTCAAAAATACCATTAATAGGACATCTTATCGGTACTCTCCAACATCAGGTTGAATATCCTCAAGTCTTAAGGTCAGTCAACTGATAGATGGCCTCAGACCAAGCTAAATCACTTCTGGTACTTGTGTCAAATGGCCTATCTTCAGTATCAATATCTTTTCCACGAAAATTTACATCGTGAACTCAGGCGAGCTCATACAATCTGTTTACCGTAATGCAAAAACCTTGTCATTCGATCCCATTGTGATAGCGGCATCTACACGCATATTTCGTTTAACTGAAAGACAACTTCAAATTCTTCGGACGGAACGACCAGGAATTGAAAATGAGTATCCGCTATCCAAAGAAACCTCAATCATAGCCCATAAAACCTTACAAGATCAAGCCTCGTTGAAAGATATGACGAGTCGAGGCTTGAATCGGTTTGCTGATTTTCTACACCTGATTGGAACTGAGAAACAGTCGGTAAATCTATATGAATGGATTCTACATACCATGACAATAAGTTCAGCTACTGCTCTTTACGGGTCATCGAATCCCATCTCAGAAGACCCATCTCGAATCCAGGCACTTTTGTATTTCATCCACTTCATGTCATATCAGTGTCTAATTGTTGGACAGGGAGTTCGAGTCTGCAATTCCTCTTCTCATGCTCAACATCCTCCCGTCTTTCCTAGCACCTGCCGGACACCGTGCGAGAGCAGCATTTACATGCTTCTTCAAGTCCTAGTGAGAATCTACCAGTCAACTACTCTCCTTATCATTGACAATATATCTCACTGATGCAGCCTCCATGCATCTAGCCATATTTCCTCATTCTGTCTTGATGCAAAGTTCAAAACAAGAACACTAACAGCTTAATTTCTAGTTACAACAACCGCCACGACCTCAACGCTTCAGCCATCATCCGCGCTCGCTATGAGCTCTTTATTCCCAATGGCATGACGAGTGATGATTTTTCCCAATTTGATATTGGACTCTTAGATGCAGCGACCATGAATTCTAACCCTGCGATGTTCTACATGCTATGCTACGTCTTCTCTTCCCCCTCTCTCGTATCTTCTCTGCGAGACGAAATTCAGACCATCGTGAGCCGAACCGCAGAAGGAGAAGCTAGATTGGATGTTTCGAGATTGAATGAAAAATGCCCGCTGTTGGTTTCAGCTTGGCAAGAGACACTGCGACTGGTAGATAGCACGGTTTCTAATCGCGTCGTCTTGGAAGATACGCTGCTCGCGGGACAATATCTCCTTAAGAAAGGAGGTGTGATCCAGCTTGCCGCTGGACCGTCACACCTGGATCCATTTATTTGGGGCGAGGATGCGCATGAATTTAACGCTGAAAGATTCTTGGCCAGCACTGTAGCGAAGTTAGATAAAGATCAGAAGAAGATGAGAAAACAGGGATATATTCGTAGGCGGCCTTCTCAAAGTGAAACTGCGAAATGGAAAGCTAACTCTGAGAAGCCTTTGGTGGAGGCTCGGTCCTGTGTCCAGGGCGGTACTTTGCTACTCAGGAAATTCTTGGCATTGCTTCAACACTTGTTCTAGCTTATCACATTACGACATCGTCAGGAGAATTGATTTCTCCTCCGCCGTTCAAGAAGAAGGGGTTCAGCGAGCAGGTTAGTCATCCGGCGAATGATATCTCGATTTTGATAGCGAGGCGGAAGGATTGGGAGGGTGTGAAATGGGTATATCATCATGGCGGAAGCGGTGAAGGACGAGAAGGGTTAGAATTTTGAACAGGCAGTAGAGATAAAAGTTCTTGGGATGATGTGGCGTAGATAATTCGTGCACAACCATCTTCAGTGCTCATTCCAGCGTCAGGATGGATAGAGTGGAAGGAAGAAGCGAGCACAATCCTCAACTGGAATTGCCTTGCCGCGCCAGGCATCTGCCGGAGAAAGACTCACACGACGGCTGGAGCGAACAACCACGTTTTTGACAGTATTCCGCGCCCTATTCGGAGTCGAGCCGAACATTAATTAATGATTGATTGAGGGAAAGCCACTCGCATCCAGGGTCTGGATCCTCTCAAGTGCTTCGGACTGCTAGCGCTTGCCAGTGCAGGCAATGGAGGCACTGTTGAGGTGCGTCCTCTGCGGATCTCAAGCGAGCGAAATTTCCTGTGGCCCCACAGCATCTCCACCACTTCAACATCAGGACGGCGAGTGTTCAGCAATGACAAGGCGAAGGATTCCGAGGTACTTCTCTCCCACGCCATGTGAAAACAGGCTTACTCGCCACCGACCAAGATGATCGATTCAAAGTCGATCATAAAACACTCATCATTCTTGTTGCCGCTTCCCTGGCTCAGACCTGATGCGGTTTGAAGGCTCGGCGCATTTGCTCGAAGAGGAAGGAGCTGGGAAAAATCACCTGCCCAAAACGGGTCTCTGCCGTGGCCATGCTCTTCCAGAAAGATTCCTCACCGTGGTCCACGAAGTCGCAATATATGAGGACCATGGAACTAGATGATGTGCAGGTACGGGCGCTTTTGCCGGCAGCCAAGTTTGAGCCTCTGGAGTATCTCGGCGCTCATCGGGCACAACTTCCAGAAGAAGTGCTCGCGTTATCAGATCAGTTCTGAACAATCAGTTTGACGTCCTCTCTTCCGTCTTCCCGCCCCCCCCCCACGCTATTCCTCCGTATCGAGATATCTCGACTGCAAGGCATTCTCCCGGAGCAGTGCGTGCCCCTCATCTGAATCATCTCCACTTCCTGAGAGGGGTTGAGATAGAGTGTAAGCCACCCCGAATGTGTGATGCTTGAATTCTTAAAGCCACAAAGTCTCCTCGGTGCAAGGGTCTCATTCCTGTCATCATATTTAGTATCTTCCAGCCTCAGCGTCCCGTCCATTGCCGCCATCCAGTTCCTAGCTATGGGGCACGTCTTGCCCACTCAGACTGTGAAAGTCGTTCTATGTTGACTACTTCTCCACCCGATTCTTGAACGCCGGATTCAGAGTTCAGCAATATGTCGGTCAACAATACCGCATGTTCCACGTCCGGAACATGTGTGATTATTACAACAGGCATCACAAATGGGACAGACTATGTCACTCAGTATGATCCAAACGCCCCGGTTATAAGTGGACACCAGAATATGGAACTCGCTACGATTTGTGTTTGTAATTCCTTGACGTTAATTCTGATCGTTACGAGGATCTGGTATCGATGGACAAGAATGAATCGGTTTCGAGGAGATGACCGGTGGATGGCTGTCGCAGGTGTATGTCTTTCTGGCTCATCACCCCGAGAATTTGCTAACATGTCCCAAGTTCTTCTTGATTGGCTATTTCGCGAGCCAGATTGGAGCGAACCGCAATGGAAGTGGCCTCCATTTCATCAATATCCCAGAATACTGGCGCGAGATGCATTGGCAAGTACGTGTATACCATCATATCAATAAAATTAACACTGACGCTGAAAGTATTCACACGGTTTCGCTGGCTACTACATTGTTTCAAGTTGCATAAAGTTGTCTGTGTGCTTTTGTTTTCTGGAAATAAGTACAATACCTTGATTCTTCTCTTGCCTCTATGCTGTTGCTGACCTCTGTTAGTCGGTCGTCTCAAAAGGAGTCTTACATATCTTGTGCAAGGATTATGTATTGTAATAGCAGCTATTGGTGTTGCTTGCGCTTTTGCATGGCTCTTCGGCTGTACGCCATGGCTCAGCAATTTCGAGTGGAGTCTCAACTCAAACTACTGTGTGAATTATGATATCTTTAGATACTGTAAGTATTGCGCCTCAACACCTCTTCACCATACTAAACAGTATAGTATGGATTGGTATAAGTATAACTGTCGACATTGTCATAATGTTCGTGCCTTTTCAAATCTTAAAGCTTGCAAGACTGCGAGATCATGAACAACGAATCTTGAAGCTGGTCTTCTGCGCCACTTTATTGGGAACTATTACTTGTGTCGTTGGAATCTATGGAGCTTATGAGACCAGGACGTCAAATGGAAATGATGCTTTCTATATGGAGACAGCATGGGTTATGATGAACGATATTGAGATTCTAATGTATGCTCTTGGGGCTACATTTCCAGGTTAGTTCCTTAACACATAGGCCAAAGAAGAAATGCTAACGGGTGATAAGTCTTCTCGAGGATCTTAATTCAAAAAGTTAGTGTAGGCATTGATGATGATGCCCAACATCGCAACTTTTCATCATGGGCACGTTATGTCCCGGATTTCTTCCTGACCAATGCGCCTGGAGATGGAAGGGACGAGAGAACTATCCAAAATACTCAGAACGACGAATCCGAGAACGGAAAGGCCCAGTATAAAGAAGGTCCCGACAGCATTATTGGCGTGGCTATTTGCTCTCATAAATCTGGTGGCAGTTCTGTATTAGATCACGATCTCGAGAAAGAAGCTGGTTCTTCGAGAAAGACGGCAAGAGGATCTGTAAGAACAACGGATGAATCTGTTTTGATGGAGTATATACAGTCCGCACGGAGTATTTGATGAATTTAGGAGATGATGACTCTGGGCAATTCAGCGAGGCGTTAGGTATAACGGCTTGGCTGATGAATGGATTGGAGTGGTGTTCTTGCTTAATATGTGATAATGGAAACGAATATATATGGATGTAGTTTACGCGGCAGATTAAATGATTTCTTGGTTTCATGCATGAGTTTCTACGTATCTGCATGTACCAATGATATCTGTAAATTCAATTGCCTCCTTTTCCATTTTATAGCGGCCCGAGCCGGGCACATTGCACTGCAACGGTTTAAAGCAGTATAAATAGACACCCAGGGTTTTCGTAGCAATTATTTCTCTCGTTGTCCGATAGAAAGCTTCAAATGATTATTCTTTCCTCATGTCACTAACCTGCTTTCGAGAGCCAAGGGGTTGACACCCATGGGAATTTCTATCCGGGATTGGACGCTACGCGAGGAGCTTGCGAACTTCCCTCTATCTCGGCCTCGCTCAACAACAGCAATGAATCCATCTACCCTCATGGCTCTTGACACCCGGTGACCTTTCTGCAGCATCTGCTGCACAACTACCCATCTGCAAGAGGTTACATGGGATAGGCATCCCAAACGCAACGTCCAATGGCTCTTCGATATCTTTCGGTATGTTCCTACTCCCCTCGTCACATGGCAGCCGTCAGGAACTCTAGCTAACAGCTTACTTTTGCCCAGGTATCCAGGAGAGTCTTTGGACTTCAATCTTCTCACAGACACCAATTCGCGACGAGACTCGTAACTGCCCCGACTAGACGAAGCTTAGCATCGCAAACAGAGAAGCAGACGGATACCGAGGTGTCAAGCTCACAATACCAATCGATCAGCGAACAAGCTTCCGATTCGGCGTCATCAAAGACTGCGAAAACAGTGCAAGATGGACCTAGTTCTACAGCTCCTCCGCCCCCGGATTGGGAAGATAATCCTAACTTCTCCATCTCCCATTTCTCGGAGCTGCCGCATATGAATTTTGGCGTGAATCAGCATATAGTTATCAATGACGAGTTTAAAGAGGCTTTGAGGCAGATATTATGGCAATTTAGGGCGCCTATTAGATATGCTTTTGCTTATGGGTCGGGGGTGTTTCCCCAAGGCAGTCAGGTACGTTGGGAAGCATTGGATCGAAATTGAGATTTGGCTGATTCTTTATGTGACAGACTGCTACGGGATCCTCGAGCGCTACGTCAATCCATCCGAAAGCCCCGGCCGCGGTTGAGAAGGCTCAAGGCGGGAATCCGAAGATGATCGATTTTATATTTGGTGTTTCGTATACGCAGCATTGGCATTCCTTGAATCTACATCAACATCGCGATCACTATTCACTACTTGGATCACTTGGCTCCGGTGCCGTCTCTGCGGTTCAGGACAAGTGGGGTGCGGGGGTATATTTCAATCCGTATGTGACAGTCAATGGAACTCTTATAAAATATGGCGTGGTGAATTTGGACACCCTTTGCACAGATCTTTCGGAATGGACAACTCTATACATTGCAGGACGATTACAGAAACCGGTTAAGATTTTGAGAGATGACCCGAGGGTGAGATTGGCAAACCAAGTCAACTTAATGTCAGCGCTGCGGACTGCTCTGTTATTATTACCCCCCAACTTCACCGAGCAGGAGCTTTATGGCACGATTGCCAGTATCAGTTATATGGGAGACCCTCGAATGGTTCTTCCCACCGAGAATAAGTCAAAAGTTGCAAATATTGTTGGAAATAATCTTCCGAATTTCCGTCGGCTTTATTCGCCCCTCATTGACAATCTCCCTAATGTCAGTTTTAATGATCCAAAATGTTCGAAACCAGACTGGACAACAGATCCATCCTCGAATGTGCGACTAGCTCAAGACATGGACCCCATAAAGCGCGGCAACATGGTGCGACGGCTTCCAAAAGCCTTCCGATCAAAACTATACTTCCAGTATCAGAAAAAATACCAAATTCCCCAACTTGAGTTCAACAAAATGCTTGAAGCTTCGAAAGACGAGGACGCGACAAGGATAAATCGAAGAGAAGGAGGGCATTTTGAGAGAAGGATAGCAAACGAGCCTCCTGAAGACCTGCGAGGGGAAGTTCGTGGCGTGATTAAAAGTACGATTGGATGGCCAAGCACTAGCCAAAGCCTCAAGGGCTTATTGACGTCTGGCGTGGGTAGAACGTGGAGATACATGGGTGAGAAGATAGGCAAGTATCGGCAAGGTAATCAAGACGCGAAGGAAGCGAAACAAAAGGAGGTAGAAAAGTCAAAAGAGGGTTAAAGGAAGAAAAGCTATGATGATGATTCAGATGAGGTTCTTGTATGTATTCATTTGTACATAGACTGGAGCTTCGGCTTTACTACACGTCGGCTACGGCTAGACTCAGAGAGTTCCTTTTGTTGGATGGGAATTGCATAGCATAAATGGAAAAGTCTAGATAGGCCGTTCTCGAAATTTAAATAAGAGAATGCTAGTTTTATTTTGCTTGTCTCTTAGAAAATTTGAGACACCCTTTGATGTGAGGATGAGAGCAGCAACACTTCTTAAAACAAGTTCCTTAACCTAAAACTACTGATATTGGCGCTGGAAAAGGCCTCGTCCATCTGCTGCCCGGCCAACCCACCCAAAAGTTATCGCTGATATCAACACGTGATCTTCAAACACAACATCAACGCGACAAAACCACAGAACCATAGCCCTACGAGCGCGGAAAGGGTTTTGAATCTTGAAAATGAGGGCGCATACGCCTCAGCAATCTGCAGATGCCTCTAGGAGGCGGAGTTCTGTTGGAGGCGGTCATCGAACTAGTTTTGGGAGCAGTATTCCACGAGCTGGGTTGGTAGGAAGACCGACGGTGTGTATCACTCTGCAGTTGCCAATAGATGGAGAAAAAGGGTCAAAGAAGCTAATGGTCAAATCAAGATTGCACAAGTACGCGCTGCCAATTCGCAACCCTCTTACGACTTCCTCACTGGTGGTGAACGACCCCCCTCCCGCGACCATCATAGGCTATCAACACGGATCCCATCTACAGCCGCGCCGCCCGTCGATACCAACTACGAGACAGATCAGGAGCGAGAGAAGCGAAAGAAGGAATTGGACGAGTTGAAGGCGGAGATCAAGACGTTAAAATACACGATTGATAATAACAAGCAGGAGGAAGAACTTGCTAAACTTCGTCATCAGAGCGAACTCCGCGAAGCGCGGAGAAAGGGAGAGGATGATTTCAAGAAGATGCAAGCTGCGGACTCGGAGCGTTCGAAAGCCGTTAGGCAGTACGAGGCACTCGCAAAGGAGTTGAAGGAGGTGAGGGACGAAGCGGCGAAAGAGAAGGCTATCTTAGAAAAGAAGGCGAGGGAGGCGGACGAAGGGAAGAGGGTGCTAGAAGAGGAATTGGAGGATGTGAAGGCTGAGAGGGAGGAGAGTATCCGCGGGATCGAGAGGAGGAAGAAGGAGTTGGAGAGTAGGAACGAGACGTTGCAGAGCAGTATGGAGGAGTTGCAGCAGGATTCTGATAGGAGAGAGACGTTACTGCAGGATGTGCAACAGCAGTTAGCGGATAAGAATACTGCTCATGGAGTATTGGAGGCTGAGGTGTTGAAGCTAAAAGCGCAGACGGGGGATGTGGATACCTTGGCCATCATCAAGAGAGAATTGAGTGAACAGGTTGCTCATATTAGGAAACTGGAGGGCCTCAATCGGGATCAGGGCGCTGAGCTAAAGCATTATAAGAGGCTTCACAAGAGTGTGGAAGTTGTGGAAGAGGAGAAGAGATCTCTGCAGCGAAAGTTGGAAGGTATGGAAGCTCTGGAGAATGAGCTCGGAGAAGCCAGAATTCAGCGCCAGAGACTTGACGATGAACGATTAGCTTGGACTGCATACCTTCAAAGTCAAGCTGGTTCTGATGGTCAATTTGAGTTTGAATCTCCAGAGGCATTAGTTCGAGCTCTGGTTGCAGAGCGACTTCAAACAGCAACTTTATTCGAGAGAGTTGGCGAACTGGAACCGGAATTGACTGCAAGGGATAGCACTATTCAAGTTCTTGAGAAGGAGAAAGCCAATCTTTCAGAACAGGTTGAAAAACTTAAGTCTTCTGGAGGTGCTGCAAGTTCTAGCAAGATCCACTTGCGTTTGGAGCGACAACGAGCATTAGCCATCAAGGAAGCGGAGTATCTGCGTGCTCAACTCAAGACTTATGATACCGAGGATACCACTTTTAATTCTGAAAGCGTTGACGAGTCTAAAGTAAAGCGAATTTCGGAGTTGGAAGACATGGTCGATCAATACCGCCAAGAAGTACAAACTTTACACAGCGAACTCGCTTTGAAAGAGACGACTCCGGCTCCAGATATAACGAACAACAAAAGATCTCGAGATGATTCTGAAGACAACGAGCGTCTCGGTCAATTAACCCGCAAAAACCGCAAGCTCCAAGACGAGCTTAGCACCGCTCAAAACAACACCAAGCTCTTGCAGAAAGAACTTTCGGTTACCAAAGAACAACTCACAGCAGCTACTCAGCGAAGTAGCACACGTATCCTCTCTCTCCGTTCAAATCCTACATCAGACTATGAAGCCATTAAACTCAGCACGCTGCACACCCTCCGACAAGAAAATGCCGAGCTGTTATCCCAACTCCAATCCTCCTCCACCCCACCCTCTTCCATCCCCGCATCGACCCTCGCCTCAGCTCAGCTCTCCATCGCCTCCGCAGAATCCGCCCTCGCGTCAGAAAAAAAGCGCAACGACCGCCTCATGAAAGTATGGGGAGCGAAATCGGCCGAATTCCGCCAACTGGTCATCTCCCTTTTGGGCTGGGACGTAGTCTTCATGAAGGACGGCAAAATGCGCGTCACCTCCTTCTTCTACCCCAGTCATGGCGATGATGAGAACAGTATCGTCTTTGACGGGGAGAGGGGCACGATGAAGATCTCTGGGGGACCCGAGAGCGCATTTGCGGTTAAGATCGGTGATCAGATTAGGTTTTGGGTCAAGGAGAGAGGAAGTATTCCTTGTTTCTTGGCGGCGTTGACGTTGGAGTTTTATGAGGAGGCAAGGGGTGAGGGGACTGTGCGGGTTGACGTCTAATTCAAAGGTGGAAGCCAAAGAAGAAACAGGGAGAGGTAATGAATGATATTAATGACGAGATGTAAATACACTTACTGTTCTGGCTCTTGCTTGCGGTGTTTTGTGGACGTGGCGTTAGCAGGTCTGGCTAGGTGGTAATATGCTGGCAGTTACAGTTACTGTCCTTGGTCTGTAAAACTGAGATGCAGAAAGTCGAGTAGAACAGAAAAATAATTGCAATCACAATAATGCAGAGGCATCAATCTACAAATACAATCCAACAACGCCACCGCATCATTATTTCATGTCCATCCCCAAGATAGAAGCATAAAGCCCTGTCATTTTTGCGATAATCATTCTAGGCACTCTACACCCTCCAACGCACGCATAGCTCTCGTCCCTTGACTTTCAAAGGTGCCCACCATGCGCTCACATTCATTTCTGAGCTTCTCCTCAGCCACCTGAGCATTGTACTGGATCCACTCTTCTACAGTCATCTTTTTTTCAGGGCTTGTCAGATCTCCTGCTTTAATCCTCTCAGCAGCTCCACCAAAGATGTCCGTAGCATTTCCTATCAGATTCTCTCCGCCTGGCGATTTTGTGAAGACAGCGTCCAAGTCTATAGCGGTCCAGGGGTCATCAGTACGTAGACCAGCTATGATATTGCGTTTAGATGGAGAAAGCATAGGCGTTGCATCAGCGAGTGGAATTCTTTTTGCTGTTGAACAGGGAGTAGAAACGAGTTTCCTGGATACAGCCGAAGGTTTCGAAGATGGTGGCTGATTCTCCGCATCTGAGGAGTTCGGAGACTGAGATGGTGTCAATTCCTTTGGTGGCGGAGTAGGTGATCGATGAGCTAGGGTGGGGACTTTGACAGGTGTTGGTTTTTGATTAATATTTGCAATCTCAATGTCTGGAACAACTTGATGAGGCACCGAGACATCAGAAGATTTGAGTACTCGCCCTCGAGGTTTAGAAGCCTTCGGCTTTGAGACCTTTGGTTCAGGATCATGGAACACAGCAGGAAGTGCCTCGGGTGCGGGTGTATAGAACCTCTCTTCACCGGCAGAAATGTCCTCAACTTGGAGAAGACTTTTGCCCTTGATGATACGGGTTGGCTCATCAGCTTGTAGCATTGAAGGCAGGGGCTTTTGGATAATCTCCTCGACATTTCGGCCAAGGCCCTTTCGACCTCCTTTTCCCTTCTTCAATGCACTCCCACGTCGAGTAGGGCCACCACGAACGACTGTAGATTGACTCGCCATGCTTGCATCAGTCTCATTGCCAGAGTCATCCTTTCCTTCACCTTCACGGCCAGTTGGATTATCGCTCATAGGCATTATCGAACTTTGAGTAGGTATTGGTGGAAGTGGTCTAGCAGGTTGTTTCGTCGAAGCTCGTTGCTTTTTGGGGGGCAGAATAGGGGAAGAATGCTGAATGGAAATACTTTGTTCCAACTCAGCGGCAATCTGTTGTGTAGCTTCCTCCTCCGCTATCCTTTGAGCTTCAGCCTCTGCTTCAGCTTCAGCAGCTTTCTTGGCAGCAGCAGCACGTTGTTTTGCAGAGACTTTTCGAACCGGGGCAGTCTTTCCTTTTTTGGCTTTTGGAAGAGGTTTTGAATCAACTTCCATAGCATCAAGCTCAGCTTCAATTTCTGCTTCGTTGATATCGACTGCGTCCACGCTAAACATGGAAAAATGAGAGGCAACCGTCTTTGTAGTCTTAGATATTTGTACTTCTTCATCCAAAGGCCTTTCAAGATCGGCTTCGAGTGCTCTATCGATCTCGTCATCGTCTGGAACCGGTCCACGTAAGGACGCTTGTGATGCAGCGGATGCCTTGCGTGATGGTCGGCCCTTTTTCCCTCTCACCTTTGGAAGCGGTTCACTTTCTCCAATCATTGAATTATCAACAGCTGTGCTTCCTCTGGTCCGTGTAGCTCTTCTCTTTGGAGGCGGAACTTCACTTTCAACAGCTGGTTCTACAGCCTCTAGTTCATGTTCGCTCTTCCGTTTCTTGCCTCGAGCGGGCTCTGGAAGATCAATTTTGACTTTAAAATCGTCATCTTCTGGTTCGGGAGCTTCTGTAACTTCAACAGGCTCATCTTTCTTTGCTCTGGTCTTTTTCACTTTGGTCGGAGCGGCTTTTTTGGACTTTACCATTCTTTTTGCTGTTGCATTCGTTGCTGTTGTCAGAATGCTGTCTCCTTCTTCCACAGGTAAATCAATAATTGAAGCGGCATCCGAGGTAATAGTGAAAGCTGATTGTGTTGAAAGTCTCGAAACTTTTGAGGTTCTATCTTTCTTTGATTTATTGCGCTTTGGGGTTTGTTTGTGGCTGCTGATTAGTGCGAAGAAAGGACAGTCCGGCGAGCGATTATGATGTTCGTCCCTTCCTCAATTAGAAAACGTCAATAGGAAAAAAGGAAGGACCGTCTCACAATGGTTTGTCTCCTTTCTCCCATCCATCTAAAGCTAGTGCACAATATGCGCAAGTCGCCATATCGTCCGATCCTGCACATGGAGTATATTTCCATCCGGCATCAACCATCTACTAGAAATTGAGTATATCTCATGGTTACTTGGACTTCAATACCAACCTGCTTAGTTTTGCATTTCCACCCTTTCTTCTCCTCATGAGGCCATTTATCGGCAAAAGTTACCTTTCGAGCCTCAATCATATTCGTGCTCAGAGGATATTCTTCGCTCAGATCTCCGTCCTGCTTTTCCACAGTAGCGACAATTGCCCACCCACAATCTGGAGAATGCTTTAAATGCTCGGCTAGAGGGTCGTCTTCTTCTTCCCACCCATCATACTGTTTGTGGCAGAGAAAGCACGCAACATTGTCCGGATTGGTTTGGAGAGGATGAAAGAAGAAACCGGCTTTGGCAAGCTTGACGCGTGTTAGCATGCCAAGAATATTTAGAAGTTGTGGGAGATATTACCTCTTCAGGTGTTAAGAATTTATGTGGCCATTTCAGTGTTTTGGGCGCCTTTGTACTCGCGTTAGATGCTCGTCGTTTGGAAAGCGGTTGTGCAGTCTGGAATGATGCTAAACGGTTTTCATATGCGAAATACTGATCTGCAATATCGGGAATAGTCATGTTGATTTGTTGGAAAGCCCAAGTTTTGATCCTGTCGTAAGTCGAGCTATTTAGAATCGAGGGTACATAGAATTTGGTGTTCCACCACGCGTGTCTTCCGACCGCGTTTAGGCCGCGTCTTGTATTATGTCTTGGTCAGCTAAGATTGCAGATGGCAATAATCATTCGAAATGGTATGCTGGATTGCAATTTATGCTGTGGGATATAATACAATACAGAGTCGGAAGATGCGTTCTAGAGGTGTTGATGGTGGGCCGCAGCTAGTTTGTTTACTTTGGCAGAATATGTACACCGCCCCTTCACGTGACAGGTATCCCTCCTTCGTGTACCTCTGAGTGATCTTTTGGTATCTGAAAGATAAGTTATGAGGAATGAAATGAAATAAAAGATCTTGATTTACATATATTGGTTCTGGTATCAACTCTATGTTGAATGCATCGGCCTGAATATTCATTTCACAATGTTACCTATACATGCATCTTGATCTGGGTCTCGTATCATTTGGACAAATGTAATCCTTATTTTTTTTTTCCACATGTCAAAAGTATGATATATTTTTCTTTCCATCCATAAATAAATCACAAGAATTCGAAAGGTTTCCCACCAAATGCCAAATGATCATGCCTCACTAGTCTTGCTATCATCTCCTTTCCACTTTCCCATCCTCTCTCGCCCATCCACAAAAAGCCTCCTTTCGTAAAGGAGCACATAAAAGGAACTATAGTTTCTCTCTGAATCTTTTATGCCGTACCTAGTCTTATGTAAGACAAACAGTGACATAAGGTCCAGCTTAGGCCTTACATTTCTGCCACTGAACGCCAACGATGAAATCGACCTTTCCGTCAGCGGAATCCTGGGTGAGTTGACCTTGCGATGAGGTATCTTTGCTAGTAAGACGGACTTGAGAGTTAATGTTGAGAGGAAGAGCTTGGCCGCAAGGAGACCAGATGGTGGAAGTGAAAGGGATGGAATCCGAGACCTCATAATCGCCATCTTGTGGGCCGCTGAAGGTAGTTGAAGTAGATGCTTGAGCCGTTGCTGAATGTTTGGGTTAGCTAGATTGCAATATAGGTATATGCTATATATGGGAGACATACAACCGGAGAAGTAGTAGGTGGCTTGCTGAACACCAGTGACGTTCTTATTCTGGAGATAGGAGTAACCACGGAAGGTAGTGCTCAGAACGCTATACTGGAATCCAGATGGGTATTGGAGGTTGACGTTCAATTGACAGTTCTTTCGGTTATCGGTGATTGATGTTCCGGTGCCAATTGAAGCAACCATTTGATCAAAGATGAGAGTAAAGCTATAATTTAATCAGTATTCATTTTTATTCCTTACTCATAGTCATTACGAACGTGGAATGATCTGCTGAGATGAAAGATCCAACCGAGCCTTGTGGGCACCCAGTTCCACCATAACTGATGGAATTGATAGTAACCTGTGTTGGGTTTGGTCCGACTGTAGTGGAAGTAGCTGTTGGTGCACCAAGTGATACTCCCAAATTTGGTCCTTGAGGAGCTGCAAGAACAGTGGCCGCAAGGGCAACAACATAGTAGATTGCAAGCATCTTGAAAATAGTAGAAGAGACTGAGACAAGTGATTTCTGTCGGCCTGAGAGGATTGAGAAACTGTTCTTGTTGATGAGAAGGGAGAAAAATCTTGGGAACAGTCCGATCTTTATATTTTCTTTGCAGGCGCGTGGCTATGGCCTTTGGTAGTAATACGGATGCTTCAGACCCGTGACAAACGCCACCGTCCGGACTGGACGTTGTTTCCTTGGAGCTTGGTTGGGACTACTCCATCGCCACCAGGATACCAGCTCCGCATTCTCAATGGAAGACTTTTGGCCATCGTCCCCGCACCAATCTAAGCGGTCGTCAGTGACAGGAGATGAATGGAGTAACGAGTGACAATACGAGTCGCCATTGAATGGAGATGCATCGGATAAACATAAGCGAGAAAGGTAGGGAGCAAGTATGTTCCAAGGTTAAGGGATCCCACTGAAGAAAACCCTGGTGCTAAAGACACCGAACCTGCCAAAACGTGGCCCGCGGAACTCCTTGTGACTGCGATTGAAATGAGAAATATAGTGCAACAGATTGAAATAAATCTATGAATAGAAACGGAGTAAGCTTAAACAAATGGTATGGAGGTGCAAACCAATAGCATGGAGATCCAGAACGGCACGCTATATATTAAACATGTGTAGAAAACTGAGAATGAGATGACAGAATCCGAAATTTCAGTCTGCAAACGAGCACTTGAAGGCGGGCCACGGATCCTATTCTTCGTATTCTCAAGCGCCCGAATAACATGCAGCCGTTTGGAGGAAGTCGTCGCGACTAGGTTTGGAGCATTTCTTTCTTGGTCAAGTGATATAGGGCAACATTCTCTTCCTACTGAAGAGGCATCTAGATAGCCAGACAAGGATGACTTTGACCTGTATATCCCACCATAGGGAGCGTTGAGCGCCATAATACAATCTTTTCCAAACACTAGGGCACCACTGCGACAGAATCATGATGGCGCTGTCTTGGCTGCTGGGAGGTTGGAGAACAACACGACTCTCCAAGTGAGATATCCCTCGGCCCAGGTAGAATCTGAGGCTCTCGCAGGTTCCATAGGAATATCAGACCTTCCCAAACCGGATATCTATATTTCCTCGCCAAGCATCTAGGGATGTTTTCATGTGCTGTCGCTGCTCGCCCATCATCTCCTCTTTCTTTAGGCAGGGCTATGGCCGAAGCCGAAGGTATAGATTGCGTGCATCTGGACTCGGCCGGAATGGGCAAAAGGTGTGAGTGAGGCTTCACAAGATGTCGTCTCTCGAGATTAAGGTTGTCGTCTGTGGGGAAGCCCTTGGTGAGGCTGGTCCATGTCGCGCTAGGCTCAAACAAGCCTCCCAGTCTGCAACGTTAATCATCGGATAATATACAAAATTTGCCTAAGATCCTCATCCACCTATACAAACACCCTTTTGTCACGAGATTGCTACACTGCTGGTTTTTCTCAATCTATAACCTTGCTGGCCGTAGTTGCCATCATCAGGTACCTCCAGGGGCACCAGTGTCTTGGACTGGACTGTTGGCCCAGTGAAGCAGCTGGACAAGCTAGGATGAATTGCATCTTCAGCCTGCATGAAAAATCTATGGACCAGTGTTCTATTTTAGGATGTGTCCCTTCTCCTCTTCCCCAATCGTGTCCCTTCCATCTCAAATGCTTCGACCGTATCCAAGCGGTCCTTCTTCACGTCAACAACGATTCCTTGACCATAGGCTCACACAAGACCTCAAGTGAGTCTGTACGGACCGTGGCGATATACCCACCTTGATTCGGTATTGCCGGTAGTATATATGAAAGATCGAGATCAGATGATTACAGAATGATCTGGGAAACTTGTGGCTATTATTGGCGTCAATCTATTTTTCAGATGAACTCTACATCGAATGTAGCTCTTAGCATCTGATATCTATTTAAAGACTGGCAAGGGAGGCCAAAGTATCCAGCCTCCGCAAAATCTCCGTTAATCAGTCATTGACGTATCGGAAGAACTTGGCAAGCAAGACTTTATATGCCGGACCGGCGCTCCGATCTGCGATGGATTTGCAGGTTAGGATCATTAAGCAATAAGCGCATGAAATTCTCCTAGGAGGCTTTCCTAGTGGAAACAACCTTATCTGTTAATCGCGATCGCTTTGATGGCACTGTAGATCAGATCACCCAACACACGATAAAGAGAGCCCTCCCAAATCCTTCTTATTCTCAGCTACTTCACAGCACTATCCAACTGAGTCATTTTCTACACTTGTCCTTCTACTTTTATCTGAGTCTGCATTCCACTATCGTACTCTCATTTGATTCCCCAATATTCGGCTTAGGTCTATCGGCGCTCTAAGAGGAAGGTTCATGTATGATGATACAACCCTCGCAAGAAACCAAAATACCTTTATCGCTCGCAACACCTTTGAACACCATGACAGTACCAGCAACTCGGGCTCGATCCTCCTGTGGCTTGCTCGATTCAGCCGCTGAAACTGAGAGCAGCAATGTGTATCACGTGTGATTGAGTTTCGGACGATTGGAAAAATTCCACTCTACATTGCCGTATGCCGAAATTATGTGCGTAGTGAAAGTGCAAGATCAATGTCGTGCACCATCAAGTCTTCCTTTTGACCTGGATTTTCAATTTGAGCATTCCCAGAAAATAATTCCACGAAGCTTACCAAAACATGTTCACTCCAATATATTCAAATTCCGCGTAATGTTATGGGGCTTATTGATAATGTACCACTACTCGCTACAACAGTCTAGCCCATCTCGCTATCAGGACTATACTTCAACTCAAATTACAATGATTCGCTAGCAATCTCATTCCTCCCCCGAATGCAAAGTTATTTAGCCTCATACTTCCCACTAACAAACTTTTTATGTGTTTCAACATCTACCCAAGTCCCTGTACTCTCTGCCGTTGTTGGACTTGCAATCGAATCTGCAAAAGGGTCATCGCTTTCTTCTTTTGCTTTTGCGGCTTCAAATTTCGAGACGCCAATTCCACTGCCCAGGACTAGCTCTCTGCCACCATGAATCTCCCATTTTGCCTCGATATGGCCTGGTTCGGGAGCAGCTTCATCCTTAGCAATGAACCTGCAAACAACTCTTTGTGACGCGGAACTAAGTGTCACGTCACCAAGCTTCCAGTATACGAGAAATTGGTCTTTGATATGTACACCCGATGGTTTGAGCTGAGCCGCAGCAGCTTTGGGACCTTGGTATATAGCTCTTAATATGAAATTGTTGACAGTGATCGGTTGTGTACTGTAGGCGGGATTGAGACTATAATCTATAATTAGACCTAGGAAACCGTTCTGTACTTTCCACGCAGGCTTGATAACCAAGGGCGGAGGAGCAGTTGGATTTGCAATGTCAACGTGACCACGATAGCTAAAAGCTACTCCAGATTTTCCAGAGATAGGAGATAAGTCAATTGTGAATTCATCGGATTTTTCACCAGAGTTAGGCTGAATAAACGTTCTGTTTGGCCCAATGACTTCTAGATTTGGAAAATTGTCAATTCGAATAGTCTCATGGCCTACTTAATTGTTAATAGAGCCTCCGAAGGTTGTGCTTAACTTACTTGAAGTTAATGAGTCTTCTGCAGCCTTATTGTGAGTCAAAGCAATCTCGCCCTTAATCTCCATTGAGCTCAGTGTCCCACTCTCGAATGATGCGCTTAAACTTTCGATGATAGATGCGTTCAAACCAGTTGCGTGCAGATCAGCATGCCTCGCGACTACGTGACTTGACAGCGAATTCCCAGAACGAATGGAAGTTGTATCAGAACCAGTCAAGTGAGAGGTCTCTCCAGATGATAGGGCTGCTAAAGCTGCAGCTCTGCCTGTAACAACGCCAGGCGAAGGCGGCGCAGGGTTTTCTGAGGTGACTACATCCAAGGAGTTTGAAGGCATGTACATTGTACTTCGAACATCTCGACGTCCTCGTACAGTACCCGATTTTCTATTCGAGGGGGGAATTTGTGCGGATCTCAGAGTGTTGGCGACGTTTGATAATGCAGCTTGTGCATCGGCGTCTTGCTCAGGAATGGGCTCTTTTCTAATATCGAGCTTGAACTGGGGTTGATCACCTTCCTGTGCTGCATCATGTTGGGCTTGAGATATTGGGTCATTCATAACCCCAGGAACAGTGAAGCCCTCAGAATCCTTTTGAGGCTCTGGGTTGAGATGAGACGGAGGCGGACCAGGAGGAGGTTCAACATCAGAAAGATCAGGAGAGGCTGGCCCATTTGGAGGAGCTAGTGATGACCTTCGCTGAGGCAGGCTAGCAAATGATGCATCAAGGTTATTGCCGTTTGTCTGCAAAGTAGGGCTTCTAGCGGGCGGAGATTCGGCCAAAGATTCTAGACCACCTTGCCGTGATGGAGATTCTCGTAGATTGGTTGACGAGGCCCTCGGGGAAGGTATTGGCCGTCCATCCCGACTACTTGAACTTCGACCAAAAGATTGAAATCCCTTTGATGGCGAAGGAGCGCGAGCGAAGCCCGCCTGCATGCTTTGGCGTCTTCGCCCAAGCATAGTGCCAAAACGACTCTTCAATTTAGATTCTAGTGATGTTAGTGATGCCAGCCTTGATAATACGAAGTAGAGGGGAATGAACCTCCTGTTTCTTTAGCGGGATGAGAGTGATCGCTCTGATTATCGGTATGAGTTGACCCAGCAGTTTGCGGTGGTACAGGACTACTAGATGTTCCGGTGCTTCCAGCGAAGGACGGCTGTCTTGTAGGTTTCTCCAAAACAGGTTTTCCAGCAACGTTAGCAGCAGCCCAATCTTTGATTTCCTTGGAAGTATCGATGTCTAGCAGAATTGGTAGGGTTTCTTCGACAAATTTCCTATCACGTTCATTCTTGTCGGATTCGCAAGTTTCGTATTGTGTCAGAAGATCTCGAAGATGATTCAGTCGTCTCTCGTCTAAAGCTTGTAGAGTCTCGAATATAAATGGAGCCTGCGAGTTCCACTGCTGCTGTGCGTTGAATAATTTGCTTGACGCGGTATCAACCTTCTGCGCGCTTGCTTTCCCTCCTTTCTTGTTGAGCTTCTCTGTCCGGTCTTGCGCCTCCTCCAACTCCTTCGCCATGGCGGCTAAATTTCCTTGGATGGTTGTCATGGCTGACATCTCTTTATTGTTTACATTAAAACCTCTTAATGGTTCTTCAACATCCCGTAGTATTCGTTCGGCAAAAAGGAAATGCGATTTGGAAAGGTTCGCCGTGGCTGTAATGATCTTCCTCCATGGAGACTCGAACACCCTTCTTGGTCAGCCCTTATCTGAGAGAGATGTGGCGAAGGATTATTACCCCAATTGGCCACTGACGCCTTGCAGGCGTTTGTCTGAAAGCTTGCTTAGGCCCTCGGCATATGCTCTCTCGAGCTTGAAACGGTCCTGTTGGTATGTTAACGGCTTGTGGGCTAGCTGAATAAGGGTCTCTTATCGTACCTGAATCCAGTCGGCAATCTCGGAGTTGGCTTTGGCAATATCCTTGACACGTTCATTCAATTTCTGCACGGCAGTACCTGGTTGGAGCCGCTCCTTGAGAGAGATATTAGCTTCGCAGATTCGACACCTGGCGGAATGCGACAGCTCACCAGCATTGCAGGATACTCCTGCCTGGACAGCGCTTCCTCCATCTTGTTAACTATACTTCCAGGTAATCAGAAGATCCAATGTTGGTTGCGCATAGCAATTGATAGAAAACAATGTTTGCGATGTGGCGGGATTATGTAGCTCAAGATGTCAACGAGAAAGCTTCGAATCCGTGCCAAAGCGGCTCATCCGTAGCGATCTCCGACTAACAGATCCCTGCAAATTTGGGATTTATGCATAACCAGATATAAGAACTAAGCAGACACGATATAAATTAATTAGGTTCTCTAGTTTCCTCGAGATTGCTCACGATACATCAACGGGTTATTTCGCCTAGATATAACACTGATCGAGGAGTTGTTGTACGAGTACTTCGTATACTAGGTAGACCTAGTCTCAACTCTCGCTAGAATTTTCCCCGTCCTTTTCAAAGGAAAAGCAAGCAACAAGGGAGTGAAGGGGTGCCTAAGACCACCCTGATCTCTACAGGGCTGAGTATGGCTTCCAACATAGAATGGAGGTCAGATTTAGGTGCTACCGAACGGTACGAAAATATCCAGAGAATGTAAGTGACACTTTCTCTGAGCTCAGGGACGGACTAACGGAACGGACCAGACAAAAACGCGTCGACACCCAATCGAAATCAGGAGGGGTCTTACAAAAGACGGCCTTTGAGGAAGAAACCGAAGCCTATAATCGATCCCAATCCAGGGTGGGTTATTTATATCCCGAATAGCTTCAATTTCGTATATCACGTGATACTTTTCGTAGCTTTTCTTCCAAGTTTCTTCGCATCTTTGCTATGGCAGCATAGCACAGATCTTGGGATTCAAATCTTCAAGAGGGACATCAATGTTTCAGCTTTTTCCAACTTTCCCCCAAGACTAATGTTGTGCAGGATGTATATGATGAAGCCTGTAAGGTTTTGGCTGGAGCAACTCAACCAGCCTCCCAGGATACAATAGAGCTGCCAAAATCCCCCGGTATTTCCATAGGTCACTATCAAAGCTGTCATCATATTGCAAGTGGTCTTGTCTCAGAAGTCTACAGATCACAGGTAGTAGCACTGAAGGTTATTATTGAAACTCATAATGTGGAACCACACAATTCTACCCGAGAAGTTAAAATCCTGGAAGGACTTTCTCAAGACTCCGTAATTTCTCTCACAGACACATTTCGGGATCACGAAAAGAGACTTGTTCTCGTGTTCCCCTTCAAACCCTATACTTTTGCCAACATTATTAACTCCGGAGCAATCCCAGGATCCTTGTTGGCCTCCGTCTTCTGCAACATTTTCTCAGCGCTTGCATATTTACACGAACAAGGTATCATTCATCGAGATATAAAACCGTCAAATATCCTCTTGGAATCAAAGAGTGGACCCACCTTCCTTTCTGATTTTGGGACTACCTGGCACCCAACGCTATCGCTGTCGGATGAGCCAGCAAACCACAAAATTCTCGAGGTTGGGACAACATGCTATCGAGCTCCGGAGACTTTGTTTGGAAATAGATCATACGGGACTAGCCTAGACATGTGGTCAACAGGTGTCATGCTGGCTGAATGTCTGCGCAAACCTCCAAAACCTTTATTCGAGTCGAGGGATACTTCCGAAGATGGAAATCAATTAGGACTCATTCTTAGTATGTTCAAAACGCTGGGAACGCCAAGCAGAGAAACCTGGCCTGAAGCTATAAACTTTACAACTCCTCCGTTCGAGTGGTATCGGGAGTTTCCAGGGGAGTCTTGGAAAGAACTACTTCCTGATTGTGAGGACTTTGAGAGGGATCTTGTCACCAAGTTGGTGTGTTATGAAAGTGGGCAACGACTAACAGCGTCTGAGGCTTCTGTATACTGGGTAGATCATACTACGGCAACGTGATAATGCTATGAGAAGAACACTTTCAGGGTGCTAACTCCTTCGACGTGACATTCAATTTGACTTTTGGTTTATCGCCATACTAGCTGCTTTGGACTGTTTCCCTCTTTCCCTGTCCAACAAATACTGCCGAATTATTTATTTAGTTAGATAAAAGCTGGCCTAAATCAAGTTAACCTTCATTTCCATCAACAAAACAAATCTATTCAGTTCTCATTCCGTCCCTCCTCCACTCATTTCTACTACAACGGCAAAAATGGAACAAATTCCTCTCAGAACGCTCGTAGTTCTTCTTAATTATGAGATGATGACATATGATCCGAGATTTGACAACGTTAGGTTGTTCAAGTCAACTGAAGCTGGACTCACCTTCAACTTGAACGTAAATCCATTTACGAATGCATCCGCATCAGTTCAGTGAGTACGCTTCTATCGTTGAGTCTTCTCGAAAGTGATCTTTCGTAATGAATAGTTACAGGAGTAAAACGATCCATCTCTATCAGCCTTACAAAGAAACATCGACATCTGACTTTCCCTCAACTGTTTGCGCGGTCCACCCCGAGGCTGTTCCTGAGATGCACGGTCTCAGCTTCAAAAAACGTGAGCCTATCTATCATGAGTCCCGTAATAGCAATGCTTGTTTTAAAACGGTTGGCGCTTTGCAACAATTCTTTGAGCTTTGTCCTTCTGAGCAGAAGCTATCAATTCAACTCGCGGATGAGGTGCGAAATGATCCGAATTTTCAGGTCACTGAGGACTCATATTTACCTCCATTGTCTGTCTGCTGATATCAAGTGGCCATTTCAGGATCCTGCCCTGGTTGATCCACGATCTCACAAAGTCCGCAAATTTTTCATCAAAGATCCAAGAAATGGCATTGTGATAACGATAACTTCCAAACCACTATCAATTTATGGCAGGATTGCCAACGAGGAAGTTCATTGTGTTTTGGTCTTCAAAGATGCCGAATCAAATCCAATCATCCTTGATATGACCCGCATGCAGTATGGTGCCGCTGGACGTGGTCTATCTGGCGAAAGCTATTTTCTCGGCTCGGAGCCCGACTATTTTAGAACCATGACTGGCATCTGTAGGGAGTTGGCCAACAGGCAAGAATTTTTGGTGCTTAATAATGCGGGTTGTGAAGGTGAAGCCAGAATTCATACTTGTGCAAAGAGAGTTTGGGAGCGATGGCAAAACAGGGCGAGTGAGGGCTGGTGCGACTATCGCGGGAAAGGAGGCAATGACTTGAAGTTCTGCTCTGCTTATCTGGAAAAGACGGTCAAGGTCAGATACTGCTGCCGCGAGCATCAGCGTTCTGCATGGCAGCTGCATAAATACACCTGCAAGAAGTGAGCACTGAAGATTGGCTGAGATTGGAGCATGAACTTTCATTCAATGTTGCTGTCAAAGCTCATTGCAATATCAGTTGCCACAGATTCCATTGCAAATGACTGAGATAGTTTGGGGGATACCGGTAGGATCAAGGAATTAGGTAATTGGACTAGTTGCATTGGAAATCGTCACGGAAAGAAAGAAGCAGATTTATTAAGTTGAATTATGCTTCACCATCCACGGCTCCCGTTTCCGAAGTCTATCTACAAAGTACATCTATTATATTTATCCTTGGCATAGAAATAAGCATGGTGACAGAGAGCAGGAAGAGAGACAACTGAAGAAGCGGCTCAAGGATTCCTTGAGAAAGGTGAATCTTGAAGGAACCTGAATGGTTCAATACACGTGACATCAGCACTCCTGCGTTCGACCAATCAGAAGAGCGTGGCGAGAATCCTTCCAGGCTCCCATAATCTTTCCTCTCTTTCCCATTCATAAGCGCAGCACCATCCACATCTTTCCTTCTCCTACTAATCTCACCTTTCTCACCTCGCCATCTCGTCTCTCGTACTCTCACCATCATCCTCACCGTCGGCTTCACCTCACGTGCGCACTACGTCCCAAAGCAAAACGACGTTTGGTTTTGTTGCATTTCGCAGATTTCGACCTTTCCGAGCGGGCCTCTCGAATTGGTGCTTTCTATACGACGCGTCGCACGGCATTTGCTGCTTCGGGAGAGCAGAGCGACCTTCCTCAGGGAATTTAGCTGACCAACGCCCTTCCCCTGTCTGCTGAGTGGTCGGCTCGCGAGAAGGGCGAATGGGAGGCGAGCTGGGGGAGCTGGCTTCCAGGCGTTTGAAGGAATCGATCCAGACTGCGAGTCGAGAGCGGGAGTCCGCGACGTGAGAATGTGCATGTATCGCGGTTCGGGATGCGATTTGTGGCACGCATGAGATTAGTGGAGTGGACGTGTCGTTCTCTCAGTCTTAGTGCTCTGCCCCAAATGTTTGCAGCGCTTTACGTCCGTATCGCTAAGGATCCGTACTGGCTCCCATCATTGGCTGCTCGTCTTTTCTTCTTTTCTTCTTTTCTTCTTTTCTTTTCGCATTTTCATACTTCATCGGCAGGACATTCCAAGCTCGAGAGAAATCCTTAGAAGAGAGCTCTGGACAACTTGAATCTTGATGTTTCATCATCTTTGCTTTCCAATTCAAATGAAACAACACGAGGTCGGTGATCCAGCAGGTGGAAAGCACGATCTCAAGTCATGGGAGCCAAGGAAACACAGCCTGTTGCTCAAAAAGCCCAAAAAGAGAGGTTGGTGTAAAGTTCCGTGCCCAACATGAGCATTTTGTGACTTCAAGCAATTTGGAAAAATTAAAGATTGAACATGTGCTTAAACATGTTTCGAAAATCACAAAGGAGATTCTGCCGTTAGCCATCTCGTCTTCTAAATCGTTGATCTCACAATACCGTCGTCTCGTGAGGCCAGGTCGCTACGTTACTCATCACGGCTACTTGCAGCCTGAAAAGCTTCACTCTGAAGACTTGCCAAGGTCGTGCTCTGCAAATGCAGGAACCCGTGTTTGTCTCCTTTCACGTAAATCCCCTTGCTTGAACGTGATGGCTGTATTGGGCGTCATCAACCTCGTTGCAGCCTCATGCATATAAAGAAGGCTTGAAACTACATGCTGTGGCCTATTCATTTCAATGCGAGGTACTTCAATCTCACGATTTAGTTAGAAATGAACTTTACCAATGCCGTAGTATTTATTCTTTCTTGCCCAGTTTTCTACCATGGAATACCAAAAAATTTATGCTATATTTGATTCGCTCCTTCCTGATTTCTCCACCTTGATATTTCATAACACCTTCTTCTTCCCCAGTCTACCTTCCTCCGACCATAAACAAACACAATCTTCAAACATAACCCAGCTCTCCTGCGTATCTACATATCACCTTCTCCTCCGACCATAAACACACACATTTTTCAAACATAAACCAGCTCCCTTGGGTACCGACACATCTCAAAATGCATCTCACAGTCTGTCCCTCTCACCTCCTATTCCCCTCCCTCTCGTCCGTTGACCCCACCAACTAACGCCGCCAGGCTCTCCTCACCCTCCTCCTCGCCAGCTTACTCGCAACCCTTACATCCGCCCATCCCTATCCGGCGATGCTCCAAAAGCGAGCATATCCCTACTGCCACTCGGGCAAAAGCACTCAAGACTGTATTGAATACTATAACATCAGCTGTAGCCCCGATGGAGAGTTTTTCGGTATGGGTGATGATAGTGGCAGGAGTTGCACTAGCCGTCAGTGCTACTGCATCGGTGGATGAGTGGGGGTCATCTATGTGATATTGGGGTGTTTGTGGAGATGGAGGAGATGGTGAGGACAGATTTGGGACTGGGATTTACGTTCTTGAAGGGGATGGAACGTGTGTAAGATGAGATGATGCTGATGGAGCTGCGGTGAATTATTGAGCAGAGTCTCACGGGTTTATTCAATGGCAGGTGATAGTGATAGTGATCACCTCAGACATAAAAATTGAGGTTCATATTCCCGGACCGCTTCAATAACATTGCCATTTCATATAATATCAACAAAATAACTCTTCTCTCCATTCTCAGCAACGGAAATCTCAGAGTAATCTTCATCCTTCGCTGCATAGCTCGCTTTACGCATATCATTTCTTGTTTCCATCTCGCGCCAACTGGCGGAGATAGAGACCCTCCCAATCCTCTGATACTGCCTGATTTTGGGTCCCTGGTTCTCAATCTTTTTCTCAATCTCCATCGCCGGCTCCTTCTCCTTGCCTTTCCAGCGATTGCGAAAAGGTAGAGAGGAGAATTTAAACCCATCTGGTGTCTCAGGCTTCACGTCACTTCTAGCAACTCTCAAAAGCAGACAGTCCTTCCTCCAGGGCTCTACATAAGCAACCGGTAGAATATAGATGGCTGTGAACTCCCCATCGGTTTTCAGCGATCCGTCACCTGTAGCGTCGAAGTTGATATTGGTCATTGAACCGAGTTCCTTCTTTTGACCAGCGAGGATGATGGATGCAGGTTTGCGCCGGATGGTGGCGCGGATAAACTGATCGCATTTGATTCGGATGGTCCCGCTGAGGACTGCTCCGAAGGGGTTGGAGGGTGTGAGGTATTGGAGGTTGATGGACGAAACTTTGATCATCAGGGGTTGGGTATTGTATCGCTCAGGACTCACACTCCCATCGATCGCGGCCCATGTCCAGCTAAGGACTTTTAGAGTCAGCGTTGCGATCGGAAATTAATCGACTTACCTCGGGGCCCTGTACTCTGCAGGCCGAACTCCTTCATCGGAGTAATAGTATTTTTTCCAGAGAAGCTGGTGTTCCAAGTCTTTCCTCCACATGCCAGCAACATACTCATCCTTGATCTCTTTCTGAACAGCTCTTGCAATTCCAGAAATAGCAACGAGTTTGTCCTTGCTCATTGTAAGTTTCGAAGATGTGTACAACCTCAGGAACTGATCCCATGTTTTGAGCGTCATGGGTCTCTTTTTCAGACCTATCTCCACATCGTGCTCATATAATTCCCCTGGACACGCATCAGGAAAACTCTCACTGGCTCCAAGTTTATCGCATTCCCAGAACAACTCCTCGCGAGTGAAAAATATGGTCCGTCGAGACAGGACCCGCTCTTGAACTCCCCAGCCCCTTTGGGAGAGCGGCATGCCAACCAATCTGCACCACAGAGCCCCGCGAGCATACGCAACGAGGGTTTCTGGTTTTGTCGTGCCTCCTTTCAATAAACAACGCCAGGTTTCAGAGCGATCGAAGAAGCATCCTTGACTCGCATCACTTGCAGCAGAGGCGGCGATGTTGATGGTTGAAGAACCATACACATTGCTCAGCAAAGCTGATTCCCGCTCCCAGTCGTTAGCATTATCTTGAATAATACAGAGGGCGTCAATCCATAAGTATTGGAAGCCAAGGCATCGAGCTATCTCTATTGCATCTTGAAATGTTCTCGGTAAAGCCTCGGGCGGGATGAGATTCATGAACTGCGACATGTTGTTATCCTTCAGCGTTAGGAATTTTCCAGATCCCCAGCAATGGCTTAGGGTAGCATATTTTATATTTAAGTCAAGCCTCTCACCAAGACAAAGTTGAAGTCTGTCTTTTGTAAGATCAATAAGACGTGTTGGAAGTATTCTTTGGGTGTCATCTGAGGGATTACAGCATGAATGTTTAGAGCAACACTCTTCTAGCCAGAACTTAGCTAATTCCAACCCGTCTCGTGTATTTGTAGACGCAGTTGGGTATTGTGGCCCTATGCTTGTCAGATTTATATAACAGAGTGCCGTAACACGAAGTGGCTTCTGAAACTCTGACAAGGAATACAGAGAGTGTACCTGTGTTGGAGATGGATTTGATATTTATATGTTTAACATTTCCTGGATCCCACGCGAGCCTCAACATTATTTCCCACTGGTCATCAATGTCTCGTGATGGTCCAAATGTCAAAACAGCCGTGACTTCATCGAGAGATACATCCTCATATCGTCTCGGCTCGCCATATTGGTCTCCTTCGAGTAATCGAGCGCAGAGCGCACACCCCCCCTTGACTGATGACTTGATGTCAGCTTTTCTCCGGTAATGGTCGAAAGCTTTGGATTTCCGTCCTGGACGTGGCCATGAGGGATTGGATTTATTATCTGGGTTTCCCCGGTAGTAGTTTGCGTCATACGCTTCTTGGGTCCCTCTGATTGATATGAGGCGGTCAGAGATGATTTGACAATATCTGCAGAGTTTTGAGAATCTCAAAGCTAGGTCTCTCTCGTCCGACTCGAGGACAATGGTCCAGGATGATTCGGAACCAAATTCTGTCAGGGAACGACCAGCGTAGATGGAGTTGCTTCCTGATGTCAGGGTCTCTGAGTCCGACGCCTCTGATTCGGGATGAGATTGTGGGTCTGGCATCTTCTAAGTTCTCCGCAGCTAAGCTGAGAAGCTCTCGAAAACTGAAAATACTATTGAATGAACATTGAGAATCCAAATTGAAAGATAAGTGCTCCTGAGACGTTCGTGGCTTGGGGCTGAGAGACTTGGCGGCGATATTTTTATCACGTGTGTTCATGTAAACTTCTGTAAAGTGGTCGCATACTACCCATAATGTTGTAAGCTGTAGTCTATTTGTACTCTTCGCTACAATATCTAGCAATAACTCCCAATAAGGATTAAGTGGTATCATTTCTCCTGTTGCACCGTATTTCATCACGTGCTCCACAATGTGTAGAGAATGTGGACCTAGAATCGACAAGCGCTGGTCAGAAAACCAGGCGGCATTGAAATAACCTTAAAATATTTAAAAATTGATATTTTTTACTTACTCTTTAATTGAAATGAATTCAATATAATTATGCAGGGTTATGTAAATTGTCAGCATCTAGATACGGTTGGTTGGCGTCAGATCGAACGACAAGTGTTGACAACCGATCTCTGATCAGATTTTCCACGAAAGTTATTCAGCAGTGGAACTTCAACACAATGATGAAGCCGGTCTTTAAAGCTCTCTGGTCGCTAGCCAGAGGCCAATGGTGCTGTGGAGTCTGCCTTTTCGAGCTAGGCTTTGGAATTGTGCCACTCAAGATAGATATTATCGGCAGCTATGGCGCTGAAAGTGTGTTCTGGACATCTGATTCCCACGAATTCTCATACGAGGATATGGTAAAATCCTCGCAGCGTGGATGTCGAGGTTGCACGAAGATCATTGAAGCTTTCAGCAGTTTCCACACCAGCTTCGTAAAGGCGCATTGGTGGCCAAGACGGAATGGCGAACGCCCACGTTTGGTGCTTGGGGAAACTCAACGTGCATTTGAGCTTTGTGTTACCCCAGACAACTACTCAGAAGCCATCTCATCGGCCCAGCCATGTGTCTGTACAGGAAGGAAACTTCCTGGCAATACTAGAGACAACGCTTCTCTGGACCAAGCCGCACGGTGGCTGGCAAAGTGCAGGAGTGACCATGCGCAATGTCGTACACAAGATTTTAGCTTTCGGCCAACTAGGCTTCTTTACCTTGGCGATAAACACCAAGAGACCATCCGGTTGGTTGGAAATGAAGTTTCGTGTACGATGTATGGAGCACTCAGCCACAGGTGGAGTAAGGAGACTCAGCAAATAAGACTTGAACGCCAGAACATGGCCCAACGTAAGCAGTATGGAATTTCTCTCAACGAGTTTCCTCAAATGATGCAAGATGCCATTTCAGTCCTCCGGCGGCTCGGCATCCTTTATGTCTGGATTGACTGTATGTGTATCATCCAGGACGACAAAGAGGACTGGCACCGAGAAGCAGCAACAATGGCATCAGTCTACGTAAATGCAGAGCTGACACTTGCTGCGACGTGGTGTGCCGGAAGCGGGCAGAGTCTGTTCCATGAAAATCCCGGATGTAATAGTACAGCAGTTGACGTGAGAGATGTGGATGGCAAATCCATATTCTTACGTCCCTTGTGGGGACATTATACGATGCGAGACAGTGATGAGGACCTACTAGTAGGTAAAGAATGGCCACTTTTATCTCGAGCTTGGGTGTATCAAGAACAGTTCCTTTCACGTCGTATGCTTCACTTCACGAAACACGAGCTTTTCTGGGAGTGCAATGAAGCATTGGACTGCGAATGCTGCTGGTATCGCCCTGGCGATAACTCTAGAATTCCTCTCGTCAGTGAGTACAAGCGGCCCGCGGCGTCTAAACAATGGAGCCAGATCATCACAGAATACTCCACCCGAAAAATCACCTTTAAGTCAGATAGCCTGCCTGCTCTAGCTGGCATAGCCAAGTCGTTTGGCTTGCGGCGGCCTGATGCGGGAAAATATCTGTGCGGGTTATGGGAGGGCGAGTTAGAAACCTCGTTTTTCTGGTACTTGACTGAACCAGCCAGAGCTCGGCCTGACATTGGCCGGATGCCAAGTTGGTCGTGGGCATCGGTCACTGGAAAAATAAGCTGCTGGGAAGTATCCCTCGAGGGTATAGAATTCATCGGAAACGAAGTTACTTATCATGGCGATGCATACATGGGCAACGTAGAAGTGGCGAAAATAATCATTTGCGGACTTGTGGCACTGGGAACTGTTTATCACGGACAACAGTGGGTCGACGCACAGAAAGACATTTCCTACGGTTCGATGCTAGAAGAAGGCTGTGAGACAGATTTGGAATCTGAAGAGACTGGATTGGGCCTTCAGGTCGGGGATCAGTTTGCTCAATTCCATCCAGATTACCAACTCGACGACTATAACCAAGAGACTACATATATTGCTTCTGGTTCACGAGTTGCATGCTTGACCTTTGGTCGAGTCACTAGTATCAGGAGTACTCCAGAGGAAGATCGTAGAGATGAATGGGTATCTGCGTACTGCCTTGTGCTGCGCTGTGTAGATGAGGACCAAGAATTGTACGAGCGAATTGGTGTATGTCGTAGCTCACAAATTGGCAAACGCTTGGACCTGGAGACAACTTTGAAGATGTCACAGCGGAAACAATTGACCATAGTTTGAAATTGATTAATATATGATATATTGAATGAATAGATAGCCGTACTTAGTCCAGGGAATTCTGGGGCCACAGTCACATGAAGGTATGGATTCCTGAACAATGTATCTTGAATGATGTAATATCGACAGTTGAGAGTGATCTTAAGCTTTCATCGCTCTGTTGTATACGAGTCTAGATGCCGTAGTACTACTACACCTGTTTACGGCCACACGATGATAGCCTATCCAAGACTTCAAGCCACAAAAGTTCTCCCCCAGGACCGCATGTACTGTCCAGCCACAAGAAGGTCTTCAGTATTTCATCCACACTCGACCAATCGAGAAGATCCGATTTGTTCTTCTGCAACAGCATCGCCAACTGTGAGACAAACCATGGCCTTTCGGGTTTGTCCAAAGCCGCAACGCCCCCGAGCATCAATATCCACAAGTACAGTTCGAAATCGACTGATCCACGATTTTCAATTTCTGCAGCTTCGAGCGAATCGCGAAGGCTCGTTACATGATGTTGTAAAACGGAGGAGGAGTTTGGAGTTGGGAACACGACTGCCATCCCATATATCTGACCCGCGATGCGGCAGCACTCGTAAGTGAATGGACTATTGGTCTCTGATTGTGTAAGTTCCGTGTTGCTGGGAAGCGAGAGCATCATGTTCTGAATTGGGACCCGGACTCTTGCGATTGCTGTGAGTTTAAGTTTCTTGGGGCCTCTCTGGAGGTAACACTCCATTGCAAGAGTAAAAGCCCCGACAGTGTTGAAAACCTCGAGCATTTCTTTCGTAAGACTCGCATGTTCGACTTTTCTGAAGCCTCCTGCTTCGGTTTGCCTTGGGGCTCGAGGTGTGGAAATTGCCCAGCTCCTAAGGTCAGCAAGCCAGGGCTTTGTACGTTTCAAAAGTTTATGGGCTGGCTTTATCAAATTGTTTGTTGCGTAAACTACATCTGCACTGTTTATTGATTAGCTAATGTTTCACGGGCTAGTTTTTACGAAGAGCTTACAATGCGAGGGCGTCGGCTATGCCAGGCATGCTCAGATTCTCCAATCCACCTCTTGATGCAATAATATTGGGAAGCACTCTCATGTGTTCATGAACATACTCAATGTTTCCATAGACGTTGATCCATTGCGTATCCTTGAGTGGAGGATTGAATGGATTTCTCGCCGCCTCAGGTGTATACAATCTTTCGTGAGAAGCAAGAACAATGACGGCTGTGATAACCTCATCTCCGTATGCATGTTTTGGGTCTGCAAGAACTTCGTTAAGTTTTTGGATAAGAAAGATTTTGTGAGGTAGGACGGTTGGTGAGTTAGGAAAGATAGTCGTCCAACGCAGGAAGTCGTGGTGAACCGCACCGGCAAACACAAGCGCGTGAAATAACAGAGGGCTTGTGAGGGCTTCGCGGAACCAGGTTTTTGATATGGGACGGTTGAGAAATTGTGGAGCATCATCATCAACTACAAGTGTAGGTAATAGATAGTGGGCAGCTACAAACATGTGAGTTGGGAGGTCTAGATTCTTCAAGAACTAGCGACTTACTGTGGTCTAGGAATTCATGTACATATCGTTGTGAGCTGGAGGCACAGTAGGTTGAGAAAGGGTCGACTCTTCCAGCTCCGAGGATTTCGACTGGGCTCAAATTGGGCATTCTTGATACCTCACCCTTCCCCAGTCTTGCCTGATTCTTTTGGACGTTACTTGCTTGCTTAGCATTATATTTCTTTCCGGGAATCTCGTGAGGTGCTTGATTCGGGTTTTGAGATTCATCCTTCTCAGTGCAATCCCTCTTTGTTGACGAAGATTTACTAGAATTCTGTGGAGCTCGATGATTGTCTCCAATCTTTGATCTCAAGACCGCAAATTGTGGTTTAACTCCTATTTTATGGATTTCTCTGAACTTCCTTGCTCCTTCTATCCGAGCACGAGAGCGAATTTTTGTCTTAGTAGCTGGATCGTTAGGTGCATCATGGATCCAGACAAAGTTATTATCGATGCTCTCCTTCTCGTGGGAGGGAGTTTGCGTCTTGTTGTGTTTGGTAACCTTTTTACCTTCCTTCTGCTCCATTCTTCTTGACCAGAAATTGGAAGTAGTCGAAATCGATGAAGCTCATTACGGGTAGCAATGGCATTTTAAGCAGCAACTTACTTAAAAAGGTTGAATGAATTAGGCAACGTAGGCAATTCCAACAGCCACGAAGATCCGCTGACGGCGACTTCCCTATGCTTGATGATTACTCATCCCGCATTGCATCGATCTACGACGACAAATGAGCGAGGGGCTGTCATTTGTTCAAGAAAGCAAGAAACCAATGAATGAAACTTACCTGTAAGCCACATTCTGTGCCATGGGGCGTCAACATTCAAAAAGCAAAAAAATAGCAGATCTAGGCAAATAAGCGAGGGGGTTTCTTCCATCCAGCAGCCATGGAACCAATGAATAAACTTAGCTGCAGGTCAAATCTTTAGCCACATGGATAGAACATGGGGAAACGGAATGATGGGAGATCTAGGCGGGAAGAATGTATGGGGGAACCTCAGTATACCCAGGGAGATTTAACGCCAGTGACGGAAGTAGTAAAGTAGCAAAAGCAGGCTGAGTAATAGATGTTTCATTTGCAATGGACTAAAACCTCGTATTCGTGAGCTTCTAGCTAGTATGTCTCTTGCTCCCTTCTCAATTGCTGCAAACTTCTTCTGCTAAAATTCATACTCATAAATGGACGCAGGGCCGTTCTCGTCCACCAATCTCAGAATCCTGGCTGGCAGCATCTCTGATAAATTGGCGTTGACCGAAAGTCCGGTAAGTTGGACAAGTGATGACCGCTTTGCGAATAGCAGAACCAAGATAAATTTCCGCCAGGCCTTTCATCTTCCGTAAGAGCACAGCAATGATTTCTCATGGCGAAGAGACTTTCTGACGCCCTTTGTACTGAACCTGATCATCCACCAAAATTGACTTAAAGTAAAACTCCGAGAATTCCTATAACATCATCACGGCAGGTCAGATCTGTATCGGTGATCTCAAGCTCCAAGAGAGGGGAATATCCATGCAAGAGCACAAACTACTCCTTCGATGGTTCACGTGATGAGCCACGTTAGGCTCTCAGCCTTGAGTACAGCGCTCAAATTTGCATGACGATCCCAGCATGAAATGACTGAGATTCAGTGCCGATTCTCACATTGAATCTTCAAATTGAATAGTTTTGTAAATGGGATGCCTGATTACAAGTGGACTTGAAGCCAGCAGTCTTTCAGGGGTTCATGTCCTTGACTCGGAAACGAGAGAGCCGCTAAAGTTATAGAAAACTTTTCAGAACGAATTTCATTGATTTCTATTCTGCTTGTTTTTGATATGTAGGCCATTGATATTTTACTACTTGCTACGAGTGTTTGTTTGAGAGTCCTACAAACCTACATCTTGCCACTTAGTTTGAGATTAGATTGATTGCATCTTGCAGTTACTATCTACTCTATATTATAATTACAATACTATCCCTAAATTATTCAGTATCCGCGTTTAAACCCCTTTAGAATTAATCCTTAGATAACCTAACAAGCTTACTATCATCCTAATTCAGCTATCGATCCCCACAACCCGGTAAGACCAGGCAACACAACAACAGGAACCTCTTTGGGAACAATAACCTCTTGTCCTGGAAGGCTCATTGGCGCTGAAAAGCCCAATACACCAGCAGCCACACGGTTACATAATCCACACCTCACCGTGTTCCCACCAACAATCATACGGGAATAAACACAACTTGAGCAAAAAGCATGATTACAGGGTCGAATCACACAGTCACATAGATTCCTCCGACAGGATGAGCAAGCCACTCGCTGCGACGCAGCAACCGATACTCCGTCATCTACCCCAAGTGACGAATCCATCTGTGAGACAGATTTGATGACTTGAAAATTATTCCCGCCAGATATCTGAGCAGCTTGTCCGCTCTTGTAGCTGCTGAAGAAAGGGATACCGGCAGAAAGGTAGTTTTCTAGCGTGATTGGAGTAGGCGGTGCAACCATACCAGTGATGGCCTCGTAAGCGACCGAGTTGAGAACTTGAATGCTGATCATACTGGTGGCGGCTTTGTTCCAATGAGACATACGATAGATATCATTGTCTGGGAGGATTTGTTGCCGAAGCTTGCCGCCAGCAGCGATGCCCATTGTCCAGGCATCTTCTTTTGGCGCGGGTGCCGTTTGAGCTTGGGATTGTGGAAGAGGCGCTGATGGTGATTGGGAAGGCGGTGGAGAATTAGCATAAGAGTCAGTAGAATATGAAGGATATGGTCTGCTGACCACTCCTTGACTATTTCGGGCTGGCGCCGAGTAATATCCCGAAGAAGATGCAGAATTTGGTGTGTTATTCACCACTCCTTGATTATACTGGGCTGGTGAATAGGAAGGAGATGGCGAGTTATATGACGCCCCAGCTCCTTGATAGGATTGGGTTGGTGGAGAAGCATATGGACTAGGTGAATATGAAGGGGATGGCGAGTGATTTGCTGCCCCAACCTCTTGATAGGATTGAGTTGGGGGAGAAGCATATGGACTAGGCGAATATGCGGAATTTGGTGTACTGTAGGCACTGCTCTGCGCTTCGTGGCGCGTTATCGGAGATTGAGAATATCTTGATTGTTGCGTGCTATCCTGTGTAAATGCCGAAAATTGAGCTACCGGTGAGTATGTTGATGATGACTCCTTTGTAGGATAGGCTGACAATTCTTGGTACTGTTGATGATAGGATTGCGCCTGCGGGCTAGCCTGCATTGACTGAGGAGAAAACTCCGAAGATGTGTGTTTGAACATAGAAGAGATTCTGTGCTTTTTGAGACGACTTGGCTCAGTGTTAGTAGGCTTTGTCACTATATGGCTCTTGCTATCCGGTTTCGTTGCTGTGAATTCAGGTAACTCGGATTCTCCAGATGGAAGCCCCTCATGAGTGATAATACCAGCACCAATTAAAGTTGAATCAATTGAGAGAGGCGGCAACCACGGTGTTTTAAGTGCAAGGCTGAGACGAAAATTGGATATATTTTTATCAGAGACTTTCGTGGCCTCTGTGACTTCCTTGAGTTTCGCAAATGGAGAAAACTCCTTGGTGATTATCGACTGCTTTGAAAAGCGTGATGGGACCGTGACCTTTAATCTGGTGGGATATATTGCGGTGACAGTGTACGTGTTGTTGACAATTAATCCCCCAGTGAGATCACGAAGAACCGAGTAGCTTTTTTCCTCTGGCTGCCCTCCCATAACCACTTTTCCGTTGCCATCTTTGACGAGGATAATTTCCGACCAAGGAGCAATTCCATAGTCCGCTACACTCTTACTTGAAGGCTCCAAGGTGGTGTAATCCCCAGGGCGAAGATTGACCTTTAGTCTTGCTGCTGTGGGATTTATCTCAATTTGAATTCCTCCCACGTCTTCTTTGCCAGTCATCTGTTTCTCAATAGAATATCCACTGCCGATTGGCATTGCAATAAACTGCCTGACGGTGTCACCACCGATTGCAATTCCATCGAGATGTTCTTGAGGTGGTACGACAATGTAATCTTGTTTGCGTTTTGACGCTGGTTCGGGAAGGTCCCACTTTCGCCCAGAAACAACATTGATTCCACCAGCAAAGACTCGAATAGCGTACTCAATAGGAGGAGTTATGGGAGACGCCTTGAATGATAGCCACATTGCCTCGCGCTGGTACATAGTGAAGAACACTCCTGATTTCTTTGCCATGTCTAACAAGCTAGAATTCTTAGATTTCCTTAGCTTGTCACTATATGCCGCCACGTTTTGGAGAGGGAACCGGCCAAACGAAGCTGGTAAAGGATGAGTTTTCTGGTCTTCAGGAACTCGCAAGGTCCTATGAAAGCCGATCCGGAGATCATTGTTGATCACAAGCTGTGAATCGATACAGCGAACCTGAATTTGAAGGCGGGAGCAATATTGGGCGAGACTCTCCTTTCTGTTGATTCGGAGGCCCTCCCTGGGATCATAACACGATGGACCATTCGTAACAAGTACAGACCATTGCGGGTCATTCTTAGAAGGATCTATGGGTGCTGCTATGGGTAATGACTTTGGTTGAGAATTGTGCTGCGTTCTTGAAACGAACCCAAATCCAGCCGATGGCTTGTACCCTTCAGGTCATGATTATTTAGTATTCGGGAGAGTAAGAAAACCTACCCTTCTTGATCAGGGCCTCGTTGACATGGTGCAGAGTGCAAAACTGTGATACTTGAACGACTTCTTGGAAACGAGCGATGGCATCCGCTTTTTTGAGCCCTCCTATAGCCAAGGTCACGACAGGATCGGGTACAATGGGCTCATCGTAGCGAGCTGTGTTGTTGAAAGACTTATCAGGGCGGTTCTCATTATTCACGGGAGGAGGAGGGGCAGGATTTGGGACAGGACGCAGAGCTGGCGCCGGGGAGACGGTAACCACTTCGCCTGGCAATTCGAAGACTTGGTGAGTGCTGTATAGATTTTGGAAGGTCTCCGCCGGCATCTCGTGAACCTCAGTGGTTTCGGGTCCGGGAGCTGGGGTCAGAGTGGACATCCAACTCCCAAACCCCGAGAAGGTCGTTATATCCTGGTTGTTGCTCATTGCGATTGCAGGTCTTCGAGTCTACATCAAAAGAACAGAATGTTGAGAAGAGAAAGTCAACCTTTCAGCTGAGGGGCTGGACGCTGTCACGTGAAACGCCACATCTCGGCGCCAAGGGAAACGGCAACAAGACAGAGTCTTGCTCAAGGACTGTTTGTGCTCTCTACGTAGAAGCTCAAGTCGAGGTTCGCCAGAGGTTGATAAGGCTGGAGAGGCCAGCGGCTGGAATTCCAAGTCAGCCTCGTCCTCTCCCTTGGTCGGCATCATGACGTCAATGGCGTCGGTGGAAGTATCCGTCCTGTTTACTGATCTTTGGTGGAATGGGGAAGAGGGGCTGGCAAATAACACTCAAAGGTGGACAGAGGTTACTCCGTAGACGACGTGAAGCTTTTCCCGTCGGGCGATCGGTCTGTATCTCGCTTCCCTTTGTTTTCTTTCTTCGTCCTTCATTGCGGAAGAGGTGCGGCCGCTTCAGAGATCGGGAACGGAATGGTGCAACATCGACATATACCTCAACCAGTACTCAATTCTTAAAGTAAGCCTCTCTCAATCAAATCAAAGTACTCTCAACATGTCTGCCATTTTCAATCAAATCCCCCAAGCTGCCTATCCTCTCGGCTTGGGTCTTCTAGCAACCTCCTCTCTTCTCTTTGGCAACCTAGGCTTGACTCTCGCAGGCCCACTGCCCATTGTCAAGGGTGAACTTGGAACTGTAGCACTGAGCGGGAAGGCGAAAGTAGGCGTCTGAGATGCTTTTTCCGATGCAGCAGCAGTAAGCTCCACCATCACTACCAACCTCGCACCAGCAGCTAACCTTCTCAATATTATGTCATCCGTGGCACACTTCTAACTTCTGCTCTTCACCTGCTCGCCATTCCTCTCATCTCCACTCAAGATCTCAAGATCCTCTCTGTAGCCTCCGCTGTCGTCTCTCTCACTATCTTCCCTTACACTGGGCTGTTTATCCTCCCTACCATCAACTCTCTCAAGGCGCTCGATAAGAAGGCTGAGCTGACGGCTGCGGAGGATAAGGAGGTGGATAGCTTGATCAGGAAGTGGGATGGGCTACACAGAGTGCGCTACGGCGCGTACGCTCCTGCCTGGGCTCTGGGATTAGCGACGTTCGTAGGGGTGTTGGCTTTGTAGGGAGCTTTGTGGCTGGTCTGGATGAAACGAATGTGTCACGAATCTAACGAAAATGACTTGGGTATTGCATTCCGCTTCTTCATCAAAGTTTAATTGGCTTTCTCGCCTTGTTTTCCAGCAGTTTTGGGTCTTGTGGCCGTGATACCTCCTCGGCTTATTTATCGAAGCAAGTCCTTAAAAATATCATTTTAGAGATCAGGCGTTAGGAATCAGGCATTAGAATCATTAATTAATATTCAATAGACTTTCAACCTTTCTTTCCAGAAAGAAGAACTCGCATCTTGGTTTGTGAGGAGAAGCCTAACTTGGTAGTTCCAACTCGCAAGTATTTCCGTTCTCCAATACTTGACCAGCGAGGCTTCGGAGGCAGAACGATGGTTCTTTCCTTTCTACGTTTCGGATCGGTCTTGATATGGCAAGTTTGTTTGACAAGAATATGGCAAGCTTGTTTGACAAGAAATAAACCGTTTGACCTTCACCTCGAATTCGTTCCATTGCATAGCAACATAGTATGTCACCTTCTGCGCTTACTCTAAATCTCTCCTTCTCGTTTTACATCTTAGATTGAAGACCTGATGGATTCTTAAGTACAAAACATCTGGTTCCTCGAACTTTTTCGCACGATTTGATGTCGAATCTGTATCATGAGATTTTGTGATGCTACTTTTAGATTAATTGTCTGGCAGGATAAATCAAAGGTGCAGAAGAGATGGGAGACTTGTTTCTTTTTACCATTTTGATGATCTTCAAATCTGCAAGAGGAGAGAGATTCATTTCTGCAGGTAATTCACAGCAAAAGTGTAAAAGAGTTATCTCAAATGGCTGTGTGACTTGCGTGTTCATTAAAGGAACCTGGTTACCCTGCTATCCCAGTTTTGATCCATGTGGATCTACCAGTATTGCCCTTGCCACGTGCCTCATTACGCTTGCACTCATTGTCCATAATTGACCTTCTCCTTCTTCGGAAGTCTCAGAATCCTATCAACAATCTCACTACCAGTAGTAGCCCAAGTTCCCTTCCCACCCCGTTTGACCTTGAAACGGCCTACTTTGAACATAATCTTGTGCGCCTTACACCAAAACGCCAGAGATGAATGTTCATTGATACCGGGAAATGAGTGTGCGATATCGAGGTGATCGAAGCCCTCGAACTTGACACCGTCTTGGCCAATAACAGGGCAAAAGAAGAATGTGCAGACTTCGACATGGTTCAATGGTCGCACGTTGACCTTGAAGATGGTCTCGATCTCGCTGAGCTCACTATCCGTCTTGGCTTTACCGCACATTCTGAATTGACCTAGACTGATGGATTCCATGAATTGCTTTATTTCGGCTGCGATGCCGGGGTGGGTCATATGAATGACGGATGAACCTTGTTGATCGAAACGGAAGGAGCCACAGCACATTGGACCGTAGGTGCTGTTGAAATAGACACAGTATTTGTCACCTGGCTGGAGATGTGTTGGCCGTGCCAGATCCACTAGGTAATTGAGTATATGGTAAGGAACTCACTTTTCCAATCCAGCATACTTCTCCTTTATTGTTGTCTTCTACCTTGAATGGCATACCGCGAGCGTCCTCCATCACCTCGTCCATGGAAAGGTTCTAAAGGGAGGTTAGTAAGGGCAATTCTCGGAGCGATCCAATTGATACTATCTCAATTCAAGGATCGATGAAGCATACCGTCATTTTCTCAGTGATATCTTCTTTGCTCAGAGGTTTCTGAAGAATGCAGGAAGTTAGCTGGACAGTGGGTAGATATTGATGTCGCTAAAATTACACGAGCACGTGCCATTGTTTGTTGACATTGGACATTGGAATCTGACTTACAGATGAAGGAACGGCAGGACCGCTCTGTTTCTCCATCATCAATGGATTTTTGTTGTTTTGAATGGGGAATGTGGCAATTCAAAGTCGAATAGGGACTTGACTTTTTCCCTGCACCGAATTCGCTGCCTCCACTTATTGCCCGAAGGAGGAGGACGGCACCAGTGAGCGAGCGAATAGGAAAGTCCATTCTTGTCCCACTCTCTCGCATCATAATTTGTGAAATGAACTTATCTTTCTTGTTTTAAATTATGAATTGCTTTATGCCTACCTCAACAATGAGAAGTTTTCAAGAAGTTCTTTGAGCTCTATTATTAGTTTTACTTTCTATTCAGATGAAAGAGAAGAAAGGAAGTGCATTCTTTGCAAAGAAATCATGTATCCGAATTTAAGTTTTGGATACAACACAGCTGCCTGGATAATGACGAATCTTGGGTAAGTTGACTCAGCTACAATGAGAGGTGTTTGAGCAATCTTTGTCCTAATCATATTTCATTTAGCAGGCGATAAGTCGCCCGTGCCAGTTGGGCCTCAAGGTGTTTAGTAATGACTGTTTACGGTTGTTGGAATACCAGAACAAAAAAAGTAAGCAAACAAATACGACTAAATTAAGTTGATATTTGATAGTTGTCAGTCTTATCGAGAGCGCGAGCACGTGCCTCAAAGACTCGTGAAGGAGAGTAATTGGGGGATGTGAATGGGAATTCTGTACTGAATCAATTTCATCGGTGAGAGTTTAAAAAGAAAGCCTAAATTTTGCTGTGCCTTTGGTTGCTCGTGAGCATAGGCGTATTAATTTGCTTCAACGCTCTAACTTACTTCCACCTCACTTCTGCTCACCAACAGCTTAGGCCCAACATACGGAAACAAAATACCTGTGGCAACCTATTCATATTGGTTTGGCGCTTGTTTTTGTATGGGGGTAAAGGGGAGAAGCAAGAAGTTCAGAGATGAGTAGAATTGCCTACTATTTTCATAGCCCAGCTCAAGATTTCGCTAATTTCTATTAATTCTACAAGTTTCATCTATTCTACACTCTCATTAGAATACATAAATCGTTAATCATTCAATTCATAGCCAGAATGGCATAATCACGCTATGTATTATTTCCAAGTCGTCTCCACATCCAACTCGTCAACCACACCACCCACTAACGACCATAAGCCCACTGATTTCTGCAAAGTGGGCAAGAATTTTGATTCGACGTCATGAACCACTTGTACAAGCACTGACCATGGAATTTGTTGTTACAGGTACTACACTTCTTATCGGGGAATTTCTTGTCAGCGGAGACGATTGAGTAACAGATAGCACATTCAGTGACACCCTTCATCGCGGACTCGATATTCTTGCGGTAGACATCGAGAGCTTCAGAGAGCGATTTGTTCTACAATAATTAATTAAAGGAGATGATTGAGAGGGTGAATGACTTACAGAGAACTCGGCGACCACCTTAGTGGTATGTAAGATGCCGTTCCATTTGTGTGGCTTGATGACGGTATTCTCGCCCGAAACTTCTACATGTCCGAGAGGGTAGATTGCGGGAATGGAAATCAGAAACTGAAGTTCAGACTCATCAATGTTGTAAATTGCAGAAACCTCGCGTGTCGTTCTTGATATCTTTACTTGAAGAATATCTTGATTCTTGCCCCATTCTAAAGCATCTTCTAAAGCATCCGAGATCAGCGGTGGAGAAATATATTTTTCAGTCCACTTCTCAAAGCTAATGCGGGCTTGCTTTGGGGCTTCATTTATGAACCAACTCTTAACCAGCTGCGATGCATGACTTAGGGCAAGAAAGTATATGTTTGAAATCATCCAGAACATTTCCTTTGAACGATACTCGGGGTTGATGGCTTCCCACAGATCATAACTTCGGATCATCTTCCAATTAAATCGCAAACTATCAAGCTTGACAGGATCAGCTGACTTGTCGACCAGAACGTCAACAATGAATGGCAGTAGACTATCAATGCATTTTTCCCGCTTCAAATGCTCGATATATCCAGATCTAACTTTTGAAGTGCTGAGCGGAAACGACTCAAAAACGAGGATCCATGCGAGAAGATAGCTTCGAGTAGAAGCAGGATACGTCGCATTTTGGTCTTCATCAAGATCTTCCACCTTCGGTGCTGATATGATAAACGAAATGAGTTCATCTTCTAGATTGGGTGGTGGCGAATTTTCTGATTCTGATGCGAGAGATACCTCGATTTGCTTCTCAGGGAGGCTTCTGTGCAATAGATAGTATGCAGCTGACTGGACTGACGTAGAGGTGGAAGCAAGTAGAGGATACAAATCCGTTTGCCCTTCGGTATTAAGCCCATTATCGAGAGTAGAAATCACTTTCAAAAGCTGTTCGTCGATCTGTTCACGGAAAATGTTTGTCTTATGGCGTTCCAGTTTGAGAAATTTCAGGATTTCAGCAAAGACTTTTGGCGCAGAGTTCTTGAGCTCTTTTTGAAAACTACTCGAGCTTCCATCTGTGTTAGCCATTCGTTTGGCGGTTTCTTCCAAAATACTATATAGCTGGAGAGACGATCGAAGAACTGGTATGTCTTCGTCTACTACCGAAATTGTAGTGATTCGTGACCAAATTCGTAGACAAAATTCCAACATAGATGCTGCACGATGTTCAGGATGGAAACGAGAGAGTCGTTGAAGGACGCGACAACTCTCTGTCACGACTCCCGCACTCATGGAATCCAAATCCCATGACAAGATATGATCGATTATCCGTAAAGAACGATGCTCGCCTATTGGCAGTTTCTCGGCCTTTTCATAAACCCCCAGACAACAGCTTAACAACACCAAATTTTGTAAAGTTTGTGGGGAATTAGACGATGTACTAATGACATCTGCCACAACTTCGTTGCAAAGTCTGCTAGCCGTTGGGCTCGAATAGAGGTTACCTTTCAATCCTTTTAGAACCGCTGCGATAGCTAGCTTATTTTCTGCGGGAGCTTTGAAGATGTTGAGGTCGATAGGCCACTTTTCAATGCTTCCAAAAGGTACTTTGTTCAATATTCCAACACTTTGCATTAAGCGACACAGGGCTTTCGATGCGTAGTACGAAAACAAAGCGTTGTGGGAATCATGTTTGATGTACGACCGAACCAGGCTATCGATCTCGGTCAATTCATCAATAGCGTCAACTCGAGCAATATTGGACTTCAGGAATTCTTCGATTCGTTCGTCGCGGTCAGATCCAAACTTGAATTCGAAAAGATTACCTCCATCAAGAAGGGCCATCTTATCGTTGATAATCTCAATCATTAATCCAAGATTGAAAAGAACTTCTTTTCGGTCTTCCGGAGCAAGGAACTCAAACAAGCTTGAAACATATAAACTTTTCCGCATAAGACTAGAATAACCCAAGCTGTCTGTTCGAGGGAAGTCAATTGTTGAGTCACTCCATTCCACAAGATTCAAAACACCTGTGAAAGGTTCCATAATGTCTAAAGCTGGATCCGGTCGTTGAGAAGAGATCGAATCAATTTCTTCCATCCATTCCAAGTAGTCTGGGAAAAAGTACTCAACAACAGTCGGATCATCAGAAGTGCTCAGTGCATCCCTAGCGATTGTGACCAGTACCGAGATGCTAAAAAGGGGTCAGTTAAGATTGATTGATTGTTACTTAAGATGGTAACTTACGGCGCAGCATCAGGATCTATAACCTTTAGGCAATTTAAAATTGCCGTTCCAACAGTAACTCTAGCCGACGGGTCTTTTTTATAAATAAACGCCCTTAAAAGTGCGGCTTCCGATACAATATCCTCGTCAAAGCCGCTAGAATATTTGAGCAGCTGAACTGTCAAATCAACAAGCATACTCTTTAGGACTTCCCAACCGACGCTGGATTGAGCTATTAAGTGTAGGGTTTTTAAAGCTTTCAAGGGACTAATACCTGAACTCACATCCGAAAGCGCGAATGTTTCCATCATGTGGTTGATAATCGAGTCAGCTGTTGCTGGAGACATACACTTAGTTGTCAGAGCCTCTTTGATTATGGGCATATTTTCACAGTCGTCATCTGAGTTTTCAATCGCACTCCGAAGAAGAAAGTCTTGGAGACTAGAGTTTTGATGAGCTTGATCCGCCCTAAAGTTCGAAAGTAGAGCGATTGCACTCCGTTGCCGGGCCATTCCCGGCGGAATTCTGAGGATTTCATTAAGAATTAGACTTAAGTATTCCGTTGATGAGTTAGGATCTCCTGAAATCTGGAGATCATCCATAAGAAGCATGATTCGAGTGATAAAAGGCGATACGGGTGATACTACCAGCTGACGAACGTTATTCCTGACGAATTCTTGAAGAATTCCCGAAACATTGGGCAGCTTTACAAATTCGGGAACATGAATTATGGCTGCTTCTATAACTGCAGCGCAAGAATAAGGCTTGCCACTGTATTCTTTCAAAGCCGAGATCGCGATCTTGATCACTTGGATAGACATTTCGTCAAGGGGTTGAATTTTGTCCCAGTCTTTATATATACTCCAAACTTCTCCAAAGAAAGCAAACCATCGGCGTGCAATATGAATGGTTTCAATTTGAAAGACTTGGTTATTAGGAGTTGATCCTGGCTCAGTGTAAGGGTTACGAACCCTACGCCAAAACTTGTGCTCGTCATGAAGAACCAAGTCTTTGCGAAAAGCCTTGACCACGAGAGTATGTGTCTTGAATGATTTAGCCACAAGACGTGCATTGTCTTGATATGATTTCATTTCCGAGTCACTCAAGTAGAAGTGAGTTGAGAATCTATTCAGGCCTTCTTTTTCTCGGCCTTGGGGTACTCTTGGGGCGGAACTTTCATAGAGGTATTCATTTAGAATAACTCCGACTCGCATATCAATATTCGCCCTGTCGCCGTCATCTATCATTCGGTTGAAAAAGAATCCAACAGCCTGTATATAGCTCAATAGAGCATTGTCCGCATTCCTGAGCAGATCATTTCGCTGACGGGAACCACCGTGGAAAGCGTCCAAGAAGTGGACTACAGCTTCATAATTGGAAGGGATAACTTCGGATGGTAGGCGTTGGAGTGTAGAAGTCAGAGCCGGCCAATATTCAGGTGAATCTTGGGAGCCTCGTGAAATAAAATGCTCAAGTCTGCCTAAAAATGGCTTCTTACTTTTGAAGGAAGTAAATATTTCAGGGCACAGGGTACAGAATTTCTGAAGAACCTCAAGTAATGCCGTAGCTGTCGTTGACTGTGGGCTCCCTAGCGCTGATGATATGAATGTAGTGCTCATGAGCTTCAGATGATTCTGGATAAAACTTGCACTAATGCATGATTCAAGTAACGAATAAACGTGCCGCCTAACCCAAGCATCTTCGCATTGAATCAAGCTCCATACTTTCTCATTTGACAGAAATTTTTCATATTCAGCCTGGTACTCAGCTGAATCTGACTCATTGAGAGTATTGAGCAGGGTGGTGATTAGAAATAGACTTGAACCAGCGACTCTGTACCATGTAGCCATCGAATCATCTGGACTGACATTCCTCTCATCACTCAAGCTGTCTGGAGTCTCTTGGATCGCGTTCAAAGCATATTTAATCATGTCTGAATGGTGCAACTTCAGGAGTTTTTTCACGTTTGGAAAAACAGACTTGATATTCTTCTTGGCCAACTCTTTCGCCGAGGCATCTTTATCATCCAGACTAGCTAGCCAGCATGGGATGCTTTTGTAAGCATGGATGCGGATCAAGCGATCGTTCGAGGAATGGAGAAGGGGCTCGGTATGAAGGCTGTGGGACAACTCTCTCACTTTGCGGTCATTATCGATGGACAGGCGAGGATATATCTTCGCCTAAACAAGTGTTAGATTGTATCAGGGTTTCTTATTTCCAAGTGCGGAGAGGCGTACCCAAGAATCAACGACTCCATCTTCAATAACGCCATCTTTGCTTTTCTTAACCAGCAATATTTGGAGCTGTTGCAAGGCCTTTAGCTTTGTTGTTGGATCCTTCTTCGTCAAACCTTTGAATTCGACGACGATGTTTGGATCATAAATTTTGTCGAGAGGGAGTGGCTCAAGAATGAACGACAGGATGCTGCGGTCAGATCCGAGACTCGATGCCGCAAATGCCCCGAATGCACCGCTCGCAGCTTGAGGGGCGCGGCTACTCGAAGCCTTCCCCTTAGCCTTTGAGGATTTACTCATTGTGCGCCCTTCTCAAAGGGAGCAGGAACTCTGAGGACGGTGAGCCCGGTGATGAGTGGTGACGGTAACCGTCCTAATAGATGAAGGGGCAAGTGCAATCAGTTGGCTAGGCTCCTATGCCATACGCTGTTTGGAAAAAAGGAAATCTATCTAAAGAGAGGAAGAAGAGCGCTTTCTTAAAGAGGCGCAAAAACGAAAAGAGTGGTGGGTAGTTTTGTTATGTCGAGATTGATGGTGAGAAAGCAGCCATAAAATCCGCGAGGTTGCTGACCTTGAGCTACCCCACCATGATAAGAGTGGAGAGAGCAGGTTTGCCGTGGCCGTATGAATCATCGCCGCTCTTGGATAAGCTTAAGGGGGCGGGAATAGCTTAGTCCAGTGAGGCTTACCCCGCAGAATGTGATGCACAATGACTGCACTGAGCTCCTCTCGCAGATTGAAGAGAAGAGGTATGACCTCAATATCGTTCTGATATTGTCCATCTCCAGGGTCCTGCTCTTGACACCCATCCATAATACTCGAAGAGCGTTGACTTACGTCTCTGTGTTGATTGTCATTGAAGCTAGAGACCAGCCACAGGTATGCGACGCACCTACAACCTTATCTTCACAACGCAACCACCCTCGAAGGACGGAAACCCTTTATCCCAGCACTTTCACATTGATTTCATGTTCATTCTTGCACGTTGGTCATCCAGCTTCAGGCGCTCTGCGTGCTGACAGAGCTGACCTGCTCCTTTATAGATCCCTTTTCGCAGCCCGCTTGCCTTGATAAGCCGCAGAGACAACACACGACTCTCCAATCTTCGAAAGAATCCTCATATTAAAGAAAAAGAACATATCCATCCTTGAAAACATAATTCTGGGCGCCTAAGAGCTTCTGCCGCTGCACTTTGGTGCTCAAGTTGTTTTTGCTGTAGTGGAGCTGGTCACTTGTTAAACACACTGAAATCTCGTCTTCCGAGCTTGGAAAGCGAGGTTATGTGAAGTGGTTTTGTACTCTTCGATAACGACAATTGCTGCAGGCAGCTGTTATATCTGTACGTCAGGCGTCCGCCGCTAAGAAAGCTAACCTTTCTACCCGAACAATGATGCACTAACATAGTCTAAGGTCCGTCCAAACGTGCATGAATAATTTCTACCGCGGCATGAAATACTTGAGATAACCTTCAGGATGGGGATTTCGCACATGCCGGTAGCCTCGAAAGCTTTAACGCGGACTTCTCTGAGATCGCCCGCCGCCCTTGCATCACAGTCTCGAGGAATTATTCACACCCATAATGGACAAACTCGAACATTCAAAATAGGTCTATGGTCAGTTTGGGAAGATCGAGGCTTGGACAAAGAGTCTCGGCGTAGGCATCGAATAGTCAAAGAGAAATATGTCGCATCTTTGAATAAAAGGCTTTGCTGGGACCGACACTTCCCCACCCTGCAAAGACATGTTGGGCTGAAGAGCTTCATGTGTAGCTCATGGCGAGCAGAAGACAGAAAGCCTGGGCAGTATTGGGATATTGACGAGAATGGAAACATAAAGAGTAGGAATGCAGCAGAGAGTGGAAAACTACACGAAGAAACACATCACGACCCAACCCACAGACTATGGAGATATGAAAAACGCAGATCACTATTTGGAAACGGTCGATCAGGACCCTTTGGTAGCCCATGGAGCATTAATATCACCGCTCAAAGCGATTCCCAGCCATCCAAAAGCTCTAGTGCCTCTAACTACGAGGACTCTACCACAAAAAGACAATCCCAAGGGGTGCAAAATCTTTACTCTGAGGTCGATTCTGAGATCGATCCTATAACGAATAGGAGAGTCGTCAAAAACCCTTCAAGCCACCCAAAGAATTCAACAGAGGAGTTCACGGATATTCCTGTAAAAACTTTCAAAGGTTACCGTTCTCAATTTCAAACATCCGGCCCCCCGGAAACTGAAAGTAACGAGAAATCCGATGTGATAGAAGACGGACTCAAAGCCTACGATGGCAAGGTGGATTATGAAACCAACAAGCTATACGATCCTGCAGAGACGAAAATTGACTATACCGATCCCGTTGAAGGTGGGCTAAAAGCTTATGGTGAGAAGATAGCCACTAAGCCGCTAGAATCTAATCAGGTTCCAGAAAACCAATCGACAGAGCAGCATGACCCGAAGGGGATCCTTAAGGAGAGAAAATTTCTTGAAGCAGACTTGGATCCGGTTGAAGAAGCAATTCAAGAATACGAAACCCACGAAGAACATCCTGAAATATCTCAGCAAGTGCGCGATCAGCACCTACAGGCCCGGTGGAATTCCAGACGCGGCACTGAAAGGCAGGTTTCTGCAGAGGGCCAACATCCGCAACCCCAACATGCAGATCGTCTTCTAGAATCTATTCAGGAATATAGCACGTTCCCTCCAACAGCTGAGAGTCAATCACCAACGTCTGATCCAGTTCAAGAAGGGCTAGAAGCATATGATAGCAAAGCAGATTATGACCCAAAACATCTCGTAGATCTCCCTGTAAAACACACAGATTATCCAAGGTTTGCTGAGACCGCAGACTATGGACTACTTGGCAGGACACGAAAGGAATTGGAGGCGGACTTCGAACAGGAATTCCGCCTGCCGCCCTCGGAAGAAGCCGCAATGGCCGAAAAGATCAAGAATACCCCAAAACTTATTCAACAACTTAAGGTTGAAACTAGCGAGCTTCGAAATCATGTTGCTCATGCTCGTGGCCGCATCGATGCCAAAATTGCAGAGGTTGACGCGGGTTGGGGAGCACCAAAGGATACTAAAAAGATGACTGGTCATTTCGTGCGAGATTTCCCAGAAGAATTCGAGAATTCATGGTCAAAGAGCGAAGGTGGTTCTGGGAGCTTGACACCAAAAATAAGATCAGAACGACAAATAGAATCTGATGTCCAAAACGAGGAGAAATCTTACGTGGATGGACTTCCTTCCCGGGAAGCATTCGCTCGGAATTCGAATACGCCAAGACTCGAGACTGCCCTAGATCGTACCAGATTGAGTAAATCTCGCACAGAAGATGAACCGAGTGTGCTTCAGAAGAAGGAGAACGATAGAAATCTTATCCGCGAGGTGCGCAAGATCTATGAAGATTCTTACGGGACGATCAACTCCAAACATCGACAGATCGACGAAACGGCAAATACGACAGAATCAACAAAATTTGATACGCCAACATTGTATAAGATTCTTGCGTATGATCCCACGATGCAGTCCATCAGTACTGCAGAGACCACTTCGATTGTTGCGGACTCTTCAAACCCTCTCACCCCCGCTGAGGTGCTCCTCCGCTTGTCCAACCCCGCCAAGTTCTTCCCTCATTTTCAGCCTCTTCAATCACAAGGCTTCGAAATCGTATCTGGTAGTGGCGACGTCCTCGTGTTTCGCAAAGTCAGATCCAGCTCCCCTCCAGCTATCAAGACCGAGGAGACCTCTACAGCACAGAATCGTATGCTTATTAACCCTATTGATGGCATGAGTGTACCTATAGCTGCCACTGGCAACTTTGCAAGTCCCACAGGATTTGTTAATCATGATATCAATCGCGGCTCAGACCCTCCCTTCAAATCGAATATTGACGTCCGTAGAGAAGAGCCCGTGTTTAGCGGGAAAAAGAATTGGAAGGATGAAAATGAAACCCGCAAACCGAGGAGTACAAGCACGAGAATCTTGGTAGGCGCGGCTTGGGTGGCTGCTTGTTCCTATGCAGTGGGTGTGGTTGCGGATTTTTTCAAAACCGGAGGGATGGATGGGTTGGGCCCGCAAGGCTTCTAGTGAACCGTTGTTTCTCTGATAGGCGCCTGACGGCTGATGGTTTGTGATCATGCCGGAGTACCTTGAAGCAATTGACATGGCTTTTGAGAGATGAGTTGCTGCCCGATGACTATTTGATGTGATGGATTTGAATGGAGAGACCGAAGCCCGGCTTCTTGAAACAAGAGAACATAAACATCTAAATGTATTTTATATTGAAAACTCTTCTCCTATCTATAGTTTTATAACGAATCATCAACTCACTCTATCAAAAGTACTGCAGCATATGACTTTGTACGCATTTCTTCATCGAGATAAATACTCACTACCGAGATTCGACCTTACTTACCCTCCGTTTGTCAACATCTAATAAAGTTTTCTCTCATCGTACCATGTCAATTTTTCAGCCCTGCTTTTCCTCATTACTTATGAGACCTTTGCGCCGTCTCAGTACACTAGCAACTTTTAAAATCAACCCATTTACTCCTCTATGCATGCTGTAATGGCAATACCTACCCGCCATTTAATTCTTAATCTCAATTTATCTACAATCATCAATACTTCTCTCAAGTAGCAACGCTTCGAAGCTTGAACAGTGCTCTCTCTCAGCCACTTTATGAATTAGATGATGTTGGCGAGCCGGGAAGAATCAAAAGCATTCCTATCTATTTACTGGTAACAAAATCAGGCTCTCTCTTCCAAAGAGCCAATAGTTCATGTCTATCATAAAAATATCAATTGCCTCGCGGCTACTACCACCAAGGCTGACCCCACCAACGACTTCCAGTCCCTAAACCCAATCCACTCATCGTTCCCGCCTTCTGTTGTGGCACATTGACCTTATGATCAAGACTAGGAGCCATGCTTCTAAGTGTCTCTTGCCCAACACTCCGTTTATTCCTCAATGCCACCTCCATAATTTTCCCCCTCTCTCGATCAATCTCAGGATCAGTCTTTGCACTGTCACCTGAACTAGATCTGCTTGGCTCCTCCTCCAAGCTGAAATAATGATCTGCACTGATGCTCTTCCTCTGATGACCGTTGCCACGAGAGTACCGGCGCATCTCAGTCCAGATTTTGCGTGCTGGGTCGCTTTCATCTTGCTTTTCGTGAGGAATATCTGTGGCCGGTTCTGCTACTCTTTGCTTTGAAATGAGCGAGGTATTAATAGTAGACTCGATTTTGCCCACAATTCTTGATTCTGGCCTAACGGTCTCCTCGCTTGATCCAGTCACACCCACGATACGTTTAGCAAATGGGATGGGAAATCTTTCAGCTGAAATATTCCTGATTGCTTCTTTCGCCTTCTCGAGTGGTAGATGTTTCTCGATGAGAGGTATCAGGGGATTATGAATCAATGGTCCGTCCATGGTCTGAGAGGTTCTTGGAGACCAAGCTGACTGTGAGTTGTGTCTTCTAATCACAGCGCTTGCTTCGGTGAACAAACGTGTAGTGTGAGATACAGTTCCTTGAATCTCTTGCCCTGAATCTTTATGAAAAGCGAAGCCAGAGTGCCGATAGTTCAATCTGACAGTTATATATTTCACGAGTGTGTCTCCAAGATCATGCCGAAGTTCAGTCATCAGGTCGTGTGAAGATGCCTCACGGACATGCCGTCGAGGAGAGGTTGCGCTAAAGTGAGCTTTAGCTAAGAAAAGATGCGTCTCGCCAGCTCTGACTGTCCTTGCATCATTCAAGTCCCCAATGAGGTCGGCGAGGATACAGCTAGGTCCCAGATCCAATGTGATTCTAATTGAATGAAGTCGGCCATAACATTTCAGATCTAATCAACATTGGTCAAGCTTCAAAACGTAAGAAGAAAGTTAGCATACCAAATAACCGAGAGTCTGTTGACTCGCCATCCGCTTGTCGAAGTTGGCCTTTGATTTCAATAGCGAACCATAAATCACAGTCTTTCGTATCTACGCTAGACGCCTCAGGAGTAATTATTATTTGAGGAGACAATATGAAAACATTATCTTGAGAATCAATTCTTGAAGATATCGAAGTTGACCGAGAGAGTGAAGCTTGAGTGCTATATCCGAAAGAAGGGGATACGTTTGAATTTGCGTCCACATCTGTAATGTCGAAGCTTTCAGGTTCGTCCAACGAAGAGCCTTCAGAATGGCTGGTGTTTCTAAAACGTTTGATATGATTCTCCTTTTCTAAATTGAACTGGTTATTCTTTCCTCGGGATAAGCGGCGGATGAGGTTGTTCTTAGAGTCTTTCGGGTCTACCATGCGAATGGATTTTGGATGTTCTTTGCGAAGTGTAGAATGTGCCTGGCCAACGAGAGCCTTTAGGAAGAAATTTTTTGACTTGGAAGGTCGTCTTTCGGGAATAATGGGCGCTTTCATCGGACTTGTTGGCCGTAGATTCTCATACTGATCTTGGCAGCGGGGATTGGAGCGATCCCCACGAACTGAATATCTGGTTGCATCGATTTCAGAGCTCCGTTGATGGAGTTCAGATCTGAGAAAAGCTCCAGCACTAATTGTTCTTGCTATTCCTCTAACTGCTTTCGGTGTGATATCCGGATCATCTTCCATGTTCTTTCGTTCTGCTATACTATATATTAGCGACTAGAAAAATAGTTTGAAAGCTTCTCTTGCCAATCTGTTTCTTGATCAAATCCTGAAGTGGTCCATCACAGTTCATATCAATCTCGTGATCATTCAAGCTCTCAGTCACGATACTCGACCTCCCGCCCCTCTTCTTCCTTATAGTCAACGGTCCGTCGAATCCCAACGTCGGACTCCCCTTACTCGTGACGGTCGAACTAGAAGATCTGCGTCCTCGGCGGACAGTCTTTCCGGACGGCGAGCAGTTGGCAATGGTCTGACTACGTTTGATAATACGAAGCGGTTGTGGTTTGACGATCTCGGACTCGAGAAGCTCCACGCTAGTCGAGTTGACCTGGATGGGTGCCATACTCGTCGAACGGTGTCGGAACTCTGATCTTTGCTTCCTTCACTTGATGATTCGAATTTTCGAGGTTTCTGTTGTCCTATGAAGGTACTATATGCTTGGACTTCTTCCCGGCTATCAATACTCTCCAGGTCACACCAGGAATCTGCGTATAGCCGGCTGGATCTAATGTTTGAACGGCGTAACCTGCGTTTCCTTTGTCGAATTCGCTCTCGGGACCAAGGAGAATGTTTGTACCACAGCCTGCGGAAGAAAGGACTTAGTTTTTGGCAGAAATCGGATGTCTGAAGGGCGATAAATGCTGCTGATGCCGCAATAAGAATCGTTATAAAGGTAATTGCCCCGATCACTGAACTCGTATTATTACTGCTCATTACTGCTGATAATAGCCAAAAATGAAGTGATACTGAGATGAAAGACGGAGTATTGTGATTTGATGTAAATTTAAGAGTTGCCCAGAAGTTTTCAACTCTTAAGCATCATCCGACCAAGAGGGAAGGAACGACTCGATGAAGCAATCTTCATGGAGTTAACGCATAGAACATCTCAATATATACAAGAAGCAATTGAACTATAAATATCATAAAATGGGTATCTACTCGCCTGAAGGACTGCCTGCTGCGTCTTGAGCAGATGATTTTCTCAACTTTGCTGCCAGCAGCTCAAACAACGCCTCGCCTTTGCGGTTCCACAGCCTCCAAACTCCTCTTTATATTCTCCTTCACAGTCTCTACCTGTTCCCCATCCAAATTCAGAAACCGTACCAGATCGTCCCCCGCATCCTTCCCATATAAAGCTGCCTCGCTAACACTATTTTCCACCCCCTTCCTAACCCTAACCTCCCACACACCATCCCAATTCCACTCCCCAGGCCTTCTACTCCCAACAATCCCCGTTCCTCCAGCGAGTCTTTGATACCCTTCCGGCGCCCCAGCACTCGAAGGACTGCTCGTCCTATCCCTATCCCCATTACCCAAACCCTCATGCACCTTCTCCTCAGGCTGAATCTTCCCCAGCTTAATCCTATGTGTCCGCCACGCATGCCATGCACCCGGATTCCCTGCCGCTTCAAGCGGAACACTATCCAGGACACTCTCATCATCAAACGTACTCCGAATATATCTCAGCACCTCAATTGTGCTAATCTCCTCCCTCGGTACATATGTCCCGGCTTTGCCTGGCGTGGGACTACCGCTCCCAACGGTCGAAGGACTTTCCGGGCCTGTCGCTGCTGTGCCTCGAATCGGCGTTTGTGCAGCTGATAATCGTGCCTGTTCTCTCCGTGCCCGTCGTCCAAACCAGCCTGGAAATCCGTGGCGGAGGCTGAAACCACCCGGTGGGAGACGCTCGTCGTCGGTGGCGGAGACAGTGTCGGCTTGGATATCAGTCGTGTACATGTAGGTTGTTAGGGGTGTGAGAAGGGGGTGGAAGATGTCGGTTGAGAAGGTGACGAGTGGTGGGAGTGAGGGGTAGGTTGGTGGGAAGGAGATCTGGAAGCGGAGGATCGAGGGCGCGTAGGGACCTGGGAATGAAATCAGCTTTTCGGGAAGCAAGCTGTGATGGGGAGGATACCTTTGCGTACGAAGAGGACGCCAGACCAGAGAGTTGGATCGCCTGGAGTAAGAGACATAAAGACCCCTTGAGGACAGCCATATTTGAGGCTAGCACTTGAGCAGGATTAGCGCGTTAAACTCTACAGAAAATGAATGTTAGCATACAATTCTACTAGTAGATGCTGCCTCCGCACAGCGGAGAGGTTGGATAGTCGTTGCGACACCATGTTAAATGCCGTTGTTCAGTCCAAAGAAAAGTTGAGGCTTGTGATGTTCCTGAGCGCGGCAGAAATTCCGTCACGTCGGATGTAACAAAATTTTGTGAAACAAACAGAACGATCAGGAAGCGATGGTTAATATTGTTTCTATTTATAATGCCCATATTTGCTAGTCGCCGTGTATCGACTATGATGCAGTTTCCTCCATCACTTCATTCCTCATCAATCATCCAGAAGACCCCCGGCCAAGCCTCTACTATTGCCCAGTCACCCCTCAACTTTCCCCCAACCTTACCTCAATCTTCTTCTTCTCCTGGTCTCTCAGCTCTTTTATCTCTTCCTTATTAGCATCATATTTTGCGTTGACTTGATTGAACGGATTCTCCTCGCTCTTCTCAAACTCCTTGCGAATCCTCTCTCTCTTCTGATTTTGTCTCAGTCCCTGGCCACTACCATCACTGTCCATCTCTTTCAGCCTCCGCTCTTCAAACGCGGCAAAAGCCGCCTTGAATCTTCTTTCTGGATGCTTGTCGATCTTCGCAGCCGAGTCGGTGGTGAGGGAGAGCGCGTCTAGTGCGTTGTCAATACCGGTTGCATTGAGCGCACCTGGTGTCGAGGTATCGTCATCGAGTTGGGAGAGGTCGAGCCCTTTGCTCTTCTTCACAGCGGTCTTCGCATTCTTTGGGGCAGGGCGGGCGTCCTTCTCCTCTTCAGCTAGGAGAGCGTCTTTCTCGGCCTTCTTTCTCGCCTGTTCGGCTTTTTTGGCAGCTTCGGCTTCCCTATTGAAAAAAGGGTTAGAACAAAATGCGTTAGAGGAGAAACCGAAGGCTGTCTACTTCTTTGCATTACTCTTCGCTCCTTTGCTCCAATCCTGGTCATCTGCCACAGCCTTCTTGGTATCCTCAACGGCTTGCTTGGCTGCTGCGGCCTCTGCCTTCTTTGCGTTGCCAGCAACCTTCTTGGTGTTTTCTCCTTTCTTGCCGGCCATATTCTGACGAAATGTTGTAAATACGACGAAGTGATCCTATAAGGACTCAAAATGTACTCGGCTCTCAAAGACAACGGGGATGTTGTTTCCCGCGGGGTACCAGCTCTGTGGTTTAGAGCCCCTCACCTTGACGGCCGGAACGGACAATCGTTATCCCATCAGGATATATCACGTGGCTGATATCACGTGGACCCATCAGGTAGCAACCTCCATATTCCTGCCCGTACAATGTACACATCTATGTAATATGATGTACGGTAATCGCGGTTAAGAAAATCAACGCCACTCCCCGATCCATTCACCGATATGATCCGTGTTTGGAAGTGGAGTCCAGAGATGGATCGACTTGCATCAATAAAATCCTTCCCTGGTCATCGATCTGATACTCCACGAAATAGAATATCATTAACGCTCGAATTATGATACTCATCTCCGCACGAGTCAATGAAACAAGGGACAGCATTCCTGTAAGCATGAACGTCTCTCTCTCCATCGTCATCATGATAGGCTACCTCGTAGGTAGTTTATCGACCAATCTCGTCATGTATGCACAGTGATATCTCTTCCTTCTGCAGTGTGTCAAACTGCTGCGTCTTCATTTCCGGTCATCTGATGGGGAGCCCTCTGGATGACTTCTCAGCTCTGTCTTACCGTCCTATCAATCATCAAACAATGGAAGAACACGTCGGGTGGCCGGATATCGACAGGTCATGTTATACGAGACGTGAGTTAAGATCTCTGACTACTGGCCGACTACGCCGTGTCGTTGAATTTTGGAGCCGAGGCGACGTATGACTGACCACGACTGGAAACTCCTCCGGCGGCATATGCAATCCGCTCTATTTTAGGGTAGTGTTTTGCTTCGGACTGGTTGTTCAAAAGCATAGTCGTTTAAGACCAAAATCCTCTTACGTTGAGGAGAGACCCAGAAGTTTTCGGAGAACAGTGTGGATACGGATATTTGTGGAAATGATGCCGTTATAATGAGAGCCTCACCGACCTTTGGCCGCAAGGGCTTCGCCGACTACGTGCGTTTCCATGGTACATCGGCCTCGTTGCGATCAGACCATCGGCAAGAAAACAGCTGCGTGATCGGCAACCAGTACGGGATTTGTTGACTGCCCGACATTCGTCGTCGTTTCATGCAGCCGACATACTGATGCATGGTGACGAGAGAATGGTCCAACAAAACCGGGCGTAAGAAGAGCCGAAGGGACTGCGGGAACGGAATATCTTGCATATCCAGCTGTTGTCCGACGTTACACAACGCAAAGCATTTGCCGACACTACGCCGACGATAAGCATATGAGAAAGAACCTTCGGTGCATACGCTGCCGCTGCAAGACTGTTGCAGGCACAGATCAGCCCGAGTGTACATGAGCGTACCATGGAATGATTTGGCTGCGGCTGCCGAAAGAGAACGAGGGGTACTGATGGCTTGCAGAAGCACCGCCATGCAGACCTTGAGATAAAGATAACTTGCATGAGAAATTGTGATTGGTAGGGGGGAGCATGAGGATTGGGATGAGAGATGCAAAAACAATTACGGCATGCTGCTCGGCTCAGCCAACTTCTTCGACAATGAATCATCTACTTGCAACAGTGTTGAGGGCTCGATGCTTGGAATGACACGCCGATTGTCAGCCAACTGGTGACGACCAAGCGACATCGGCACCCGCATAGATCATGAGGAGGGCTCCGTCGCTCACCGGTCCTGCATTGGTACTCGGTGTGTTGGTGAACAGAGTAATATTCTGTTGTCAAGTTGGTTGAGACCAAAGAGCCTCTTGGAGAGGAAGGCAAAGCTTCGGTATCACTCCATGAGATCAGGTCCGGGGACTCGGAAGACTTCCCTAATCCATGTCTCGAACGGTTTTGGGTGGAGAAAGATGCGCAGATGATGGTGCAAGATAAAGTTTAATGGCAAAGGTGGATATCGAAATAATGCGAGGCAGATGATGTTGATCTTGCAAACAGAACATGGGCAATCTCCATGCATGACGGCCAGCTGTCGTCAGACAGTTAAGCGCTTATCTGATATCTGAAGTATGGCTTCTTTTTTGCGTCGCAGTGGGGTGATGGGGCTTCCGTACCTCTCACCAACGAACCGACATTAATCTTAGCCTGGTCCCATCACTGCCCAGACCCCTACCTCTCTGCCGTCTCGGAAGTTTCTGTGGATCCCAGAAAAAGAGGCGTTGTTGGCCACCCAAGAAGGCGGTTCGCTGTTTCAGAACTGTGACTCTGGAAGAAGTGTATAAAGATGATGATTGGGCTGTTGAACGGGGAATGCCACGAGGTCGCCTTCCGGGAATGGCGCTCGCTGGTGGAATTTGCACGGTGGATCTTGGTTGCTTTAGCTGGAAAATGCCCCTTTTCTTCCATCTGGTGCCATGGCAGTTCATTTGGAGTAATAATGGCGGTGTCTGACATCCGCATGTCAGCGTTTCCGTGTTGGTTGCTGTTGTGCCACCAACCCAGCATGTCGTCTCATCTTCTTCAAACTTGTTGTTGTTTTTAGCTGTTTGGCTGCATCGGAGGCGTCTGTTTGAAGAACTAGAGGAGCGCATTTTAGACCCAAGGGGCAAGGAAGCGATCAAACATCAGGCCTGCGGAGCATTCTTTCCAGCTTGGCTCTTTCTACAGCCAATCGGTTAGCTGCGTCGAGGTTATACCCCTTTGCAGTCTACTCTCAATCCAGGATCCACTAGCCTCGAGGGTAGTACGAACTGCTACTAGTCTTTTGTAGCACCAGACGAGCTTCCCCGGCGGCACTTTGGATCGGTTCCGCGAGATGGGACTGGTTTGGGGCCTCCATCACAGCCGGGCTGTTTGGCTGGCTCTGGGCAGATCGATGCTGAAAAATCAAGCAAAACCCTAAAGCCGGAAAGCCAATCAAGCTTGCTTCTTTAGGGGCTGGGTGGTTCGCCATCCACACCAGTCAGAGTCTGAGGCGGAAGAACCGTTTCTCTTCGCCATGGCCAAGAGAGCAGATTGAAAAAGAAGCAATATTAGCATACTCCCATCTGAGTGGGCGTGACCATCGAAGCTCAATCATGTACAATGATACTTGCACGCATCTGAAACGCAGAACTCCAGGCTGGTTGGTCCCGAAACGACCTTTCCAGAAAGAAACGAGCTTCGATACCCCAATTTTTTACTCCACCACAGTAAACGCCCCGCTGCGTCTGGAAAGAGTTAGCTGGTTCTCTGATCCATGTCCATCGATCCGATTCCGCGGTTGACGGCTTCAGACCTGCGCCCTGCAACGGCTGGGGCCAAGGCTTGACCTCCCTGATCCAGATGCCATGGCATGGGTTTATTACTGGACGTTCTTTTCTTTCGTGATACCTGATGTGCCAATTCTTGGTACCAATAGGCCACGGCTGCATAATATATGCACTATTACCTGTAGTGCTGCGATTGACTTCAGATTAGAGAGGAATTATTGGAGTGGACGGATTAGCACTGCGGTGGTCTTCTGACACTCGACTGACGCCGTAACAGGACAGCCAAGTCTCACGAACATCGACAAGCACGAGAATGGAACTTCCGCCGCTCCGCCCCTCGGGCCGGACGTGACTTTTCTTTCATCTCCCTCGTGTTCCAACCAAACCTTGCTACCGACCGATGTGTGATTGTCCTTAGGGTGAGACTGGGGAATGGCGATCAGCTCGATCCCGTCTGAATCTGAGATGATTATGATGTGACCTGTCTCACGGAAACCGCTCTCCTATGGCCCCTCCACGTTGGACCTGTTTCCTCTTCCCACGGACCCAGGTCCCCACCCCCTGAATCTCTTGGGTGCTCACTGCTCAGGGAGCTCAGATCACATGAGTTGACCACCACCACCACCATCGCTTGCTAATCCTGGCATGGCTTGGTGATCCCAGCATCGAACGGGAGGAGAAGGACAGGGCTAGAGGCCCATTGCTCTGGGACTGGGACTGAGACTGGCAAATCCTAGTTCCCTTCCACTACCCTAACCTTGTCTGACAGTGCATCTCTATGATGCCCTCGGACATTTCTTTTTCGGCTTTCACTAAAAATTTGCAAGTGTGTGGTTTTTATTATTTGTGCTTCCTTTTTCGTCTAGCACCGGTTTGAAGCATCGTCGTGCCTTATGCACCAATTTATTTTTCGACTGAGACAGCGTCGCCACCAACTCGCGCACTCGCCAAACTCCACGCTCGGGGCGTGGCTCTGATAGACGCTGAATCTCATCACTTGCGGTGTAAGGCCCAGCCAGAAGGAGGGGTACTAGGCTGAAGACACTGGAAATGGTATCCGATCCGAGGGAGCTAAATCTGCTTGCCAAAAAATGCCATAGGGGTTTACAAGCAGTATCAAGGTCAGGTACAGGCCAGTTAGTAAGGTGTCAGCATGCCGAGCGAGCTAATCAAGGGCATGTCAAAAAGTCACTCGGCCATAATTCTCTCGTCTCGGGCTCTCCTGCCTCGATTCACTGGTCCGTGAAGCAGACCCGGATCCGCTTTTCTGATATCGTGACGTCGAGGGTTCATCAGCTTGGTAGGACGACATGATGGGCACGCAAAAGTAATTCTAGTTCAGGCTGAGGGGTGACTTCGGACGGCGGAGCATCTCGCTGGCACGCAGCCCTTCGGAGCAGTCGAGGTTCGGATGTCGAATGGGCAGCCGAGAGGGAGTTGTGGTGGGGGTTCGCAGAGCATCTGGGAGATACACATTCAGAGCTGAGAGGGCCGTCTGGCGCGGCCAATCACGGCGTCTGGCGGGCTCTTGGATGGCGGCGGCGGCTGCTGACGGCGTCGGTTGCCCAGAGGCTGGGGATGGGAAGAAATGAACAAGTCTTGCCGCAGCAGCGTGAGGATGGGGCGGTGGTCACGAAGGACAGCGCAGGATGATGCTGTGACGCTGGCGGACCACAGCTCGTGTAGCCTCCTTTTGGTGCCGGCAAGCCTCCCTACAGTCCACACCGCCGGTAGAGGGGGAGCTGTGCAAGGCGACGACTGACTAAGTGGAGTTTTTTTTTGATTTATGGTGGTTCCAGCCAGGCCAAGCGTTTCCCTCCCTGTTCCCCCTCCCCTCTGTGTGTGTGAGTGTGTGTGTGTGTGTGTGTCTCTCTCTCTCTCTCTCTCGCGCGCTCCTCGTCGTCCTCCTCCTCCTCCTGGCACGACCCTACCACGCCGACGCCAACGCCCAAGCCCAAGCCGTCCTGTGCGACAGGGTTCACCATGTGCTGACCCAGCCAGCTGCACACAATTGCGACGAGGCCCCAATCACCGTGGCCATGCGCGTCCCAGCAGCGTCAATCCCTGGGGGAGAACGGAGCCAAATGCCGGGTGATGGAGTGGAGGAAGTACCGTGCAACCGTCTGATACAGGCAGGACCAGGGCTTGTCAAGCAAGCCATGCCCAGGGCGTTGCCCCGTCCCCCCCTCCACCTTCCCCCTTTCAGAGGAAGGCAACAATGGACTTGTGTATTATTGTTATTATTGTTGTTATTGTTATTATTATTATTCTTCTTCTTTTTTGTCTTCTCCTCCTTCTTCGGGGTTTTCCAACGCTGCCTCCACCGCACTAACCGCAAAACCCCCCCCCCCCCTTCTCGTCCGCTTCCGAGTGGCCCGGCACCCACCCTCACGGCCTCTCAGTCTTAGTACAATCGGGTAAGAGAACACAGGAAAGTGCCTTCCTAGGCCCAACTTCTAGCGGCCCCTTCGACGGGAAAAAAAAAAAAAAACGCCTCGTCACCGCTCATGACAATTTTATCGAGGTACGCAGCCGCGATCCGCTACCTTTTAAAAGTACCGTCGGTCTCCCAGCGCCCAACTACATCAATTGCCTCATTTCGCGTGCACCTTGGCCTCTCCTTCGATTGCTTCACAGATATTCCCCCTCCCCCATCACTTCCACCAAGCACAGCAAGAAAGTGCGGCTCCCCTCCCCCACCTACCCACCTACCCACCTACCCACCTACCCACCTAGACTTGACGCCCTCTTCTGCACCTACCCTCCTCCCGGACCCAGCGACCGTAACGACTCGAGTCGGCACCCTCGCGCTTCCCAAATAGGATCCTGCATATAACACCTCTCATGGTCCCCAGCTCTCGACTCACCTCTCACCTCTGCCCACTGCATCCTAACAAGACTTCCTGCAGCGCTGCAAGACATCCCACCAGCACACGCTGCTGCCATCGCCAAATCCCAACAATCCGTTCCGTGAGACAGAGGCTGTTATGTCTGGTGCACCAGTTCCGGCTTCGCGGAAGCGGATTCCTCCCTTTCCTACCAGACAGTTGACCATCTTGGGTACACCACAACTCCTCTCCCAAGAACAATTGGCCTTCACTAACCCTCGTTTCTCTAGCACTATGTCGGATATGCGAGCCCATTGCCTTCATGTCCATCTTCCCCTACGTCTATTTCATGATCCAGGACTTTAAGGTAACCAAGAGCGACTCTGAGATCTCGGTATACGCAGGCATGGTCACCTCCGCATTCGCCTTTGCAGAATTCTCGTCCGGTGTCGCATGGGGAAGATTAAGTGACAGGGTCGGACGCAAGCCAGTTCTGCTCACCGGACTGGCGGGTACTGCACTGAGCATGTTGGTTTTCGGATTTGCGCCCAGCCTACCAGTTGCCTTGCTGGCTAGGGCTTTGGGCGGTTTATTAAACGGGTATGTGTCATGGACATCAGCAACTCGCAGGAGATCGAGTGCGACCATGTGGGCTGTGTTTGTCTGACCGAGTCTTTTTAGGAACATTGGCGTTCTGCAAACCACAGTCGCAGAGATGGTGACAGTCAAGGAACATCAACGTAAGTAGATTGAATCCGAGCTGTCATAATTGGGGCAGCATGTGAGAATCTCTCGCTGACGAGTCGGAAAGCCCGCGCTTATACCATCATGCCGTTTGTATGGTGTCTCGGGTATGTTCCGAAAACCCTCTTCCCAATCTCCGAACTTTGGTGACTGACATGGGAACCAGATCGATCTTAGGACCGATGCTTGGAGGTGCTCTTGCGCGACCCGTGATTAGCTACCCAAACCTCTTCCTCGCTGGGAGCATCTGGGATCGATTCCCATATCTCCTCCCGAACCTAATCTGCACGGTGGTTGTGCTTTGCGGAGTAGTTATCGGGATACTGTTTTTGGAGGAGACACATGCCGAGAAGAAATATCGTCACGATCCTGGCTTAGCCGCTGGAAAATGGATTCTGAGCAAGATTGCTCGATGTACCGAATCCAAGTCCTCCCGCGGCGAGAAGGCCAACCTGGACGATATTATGGCGCTCTTGGACGACGATGAGCAGCCGCCGGGATATCGAACCACCCAAGGTTCTCCAGCACTTCCATCTACGCCATCACCGGAGCCGCAAGAGACACTGGACTTGAATGCGGTCAGGAGCAAACCTGCGGTTACCAAGGCGTTTACGAAGCAGGTCGTGCTCAACATCGTCGGCTACGGCATTTTGGCTTAGTAAGTCTATGCACCTCGTTTACGCTTAACCCTATCCAACTCGCTGACCCGTGACCAGTCATACCATGACCTTTGACGCAATGCTTCCTACTCTCCTCAGTACTGCCAAGCCTGAAAATGCGGAAGCGTGGAACCTGCCTTTCAAATTCGTTGGTGGCTATGGTTTGGACACCAAAGAGATCGGAGTCATACTCTCCATCCAAGGCATCTATTCTATGATTGCAACCGTCTTCATATTCCCCATTGTCGTCCGTCGATTAGGAGCTCTCGGTCTTTTCAGAACGATAGCCATCTCCTATCCGGTTCTGTACTTCTCCACGCCATATTTTGTCCTGCTGCCAAAATCTCTACAAATGGTTGGCATCTACGGTTTGGTAATCTGGAAATGCACCTTTGCAACGATGGCCTACCCATCCAATGCTATCATGCTCACCAACTCTGCTCCTTCTCTCCTCATGCTCGGCACTATCAATGGCGTGGCTGCTTCCACCGCTTCGCTATCCAGAGCATTTGGCCCTACCGTTTCGGGATTCCTCTTCTCTGCTGGTCTGAGATTGGGTTATTCGGGTCTCGCATGGTGGTGCAGTGCAGCCATCTCCCTCATTGGGGCCTTTATATCTTTACGTATGACGGAGAAGGGTGGTCGTATGGATGTCGATGAGAAGACGGATGAGGAACCGCAGATCGGATATGAAGAGCACATTCTTGATCATTGCGTTCTGGACTCGGCTATCACGGCCGCGGAAGAGCGTCATGATATATAGATTTAATATTCATCGCAGGATGGACTCCCTCACGGGAGAAACGACGAAGACAGAAATGACTGACGAATTCTCTACCCGCGATATCGGATACCGAAAGCAAGAATTTCACCAATGTTCAATTCACTTTTGCCTCTGGAGGACATTTGTATTACAACAATCACTTTATTCAACAACTTTAGATCTACAGCAGTCACCAACATTTTATTCAGCGCTTGGGAAATTTTAATACTTGAGATCTTTTTGTTTCGGGCGTACAATACAAGAAGAGATGGAAAGGAGTTTAACTCAGACAGGATGGAAAGAAGGAAAAAAATACACGGGTATTTGGATTTTTGGATTTTTGGATTTTTGGATTTTTGGACTTTTGGATGTTCGGATTTCCGGATCGTGTCTTCATGAATGGGAGTCGAGCTGGTTGGGTATGGCGGCATTTATTGGCGTTCGTTTTTGATCGTATTGAAAGAGTGGAAGGGAAGAGGGTTTGGTTAAGGATTGTGATTGCGATTGTCGAGATTTGTTGGTATGGGATGAGATAAAGATGATTTTGAATGGTCGATAAGGGTAGAGGAGGAAGAGAATAGATATGGGTATGGATAGACGGATTATTTGATTCGATTATGCAGAATGGATACGCAACCTCTATGGTTAGTTAATGGTATATTACTAGATATACACACATTCAACTCACACACCCTAATGTCTTGACGAGCTTTGAGAGTTGACCAGTGATTTCATGCAGCTGAACTGCCTTTGGCCATTGCTTCTCCGTGTTTTTATATCATGAAAAATCCCCATCCTGAATTGGATTAGAGTAAGATACTATCGCGCCCCCCAAAAAAGGAAGTGCTTCAAAATGACGAGCTGCCTTTCTCTGGACCACAACCACAAAGGGAGTGTACATGTACCCGCAAAAACAAACCTCAAAGCAAAACCAACAAACGCCGCAACGCGTGTCCAGCAGGCAGGGAAGAAGAAGAAAGGAAGGGTGGATGGAATATGTGTGAGTGCGTGAGTGCGTGTGTAACCCAGGCGCTGGGAGACATTGATCCATCTCATGGCGTGTGTTTTTGCTTTGTCCACTTTGCACATGTATCTCTCGACCAGTCTCCTTCTCTCGCTCGCATCCATCCTGCATGCATGCATGCTTGTTTGTCTGTCTACGCATCTGCTCCTTCCTGGTCCGCGCCCAATCGGATCGCAGGCGTCGTTGAAGCCTCGTGCTCATCGCGCGCCCGCTGTTGCTGCTGCTGCGCCTTCATGCCGGCCTGTCCGATCTGAGACGGGTCTGAGCAGAGGGGCGCGATGACCAGCGCAGTGGCTTTGATCGTGGACTCGATCTGGGTCGTACAAAGGCCTCAGAGATTGCTTTTGACCCGGGGAGAGGGAGAGGGATGGAGCGAGGGAGGGAGCGAGTGGTCCGCAGGCATGAAAAGCAAGTAGAGCAGATGGGGGTCTCAAAGGGAGAGCGGTAAAGAGAGATTTGAAGAGATCCGTTCCTTGAGTATCATTTGTTCAATGCATCCACCCATCCAACCAGTCCCAGAACTCCGAGGCTCCCACGCTACCTGATCGGTGAGCTGTGTTCGAGATAGCTACGCCGCGGAGATCTCGCTACGGGTGATATCAGGCATCGCCCTTCATGTTCTCCTCTGCATCTTTAAATATGCACATATGCCTCCCGGTTCGGGTAATTACGTGCAGGAAATCCACCCCAGTACAAAGCAAGCATCCACCCATCAGCCCAATCAAAAGTTCCCGCTCCCTCCAAAAAAGAAGCCGTCGAATAAGTCCACGCCCCCATTCCCGCCCTCACTAAAATCATGGTCTACGCCTTCCCAGCCCATGCCCATGCCCATATCCCCACTCCAACCCGCGCCTTCACCGTTCGGACCCACGCTCCCATCCCAGCCCGACTGCAGGAAATCCATGCCGGGGGCGTTCTGGAAGGGGATCTGGGTGAGGTCCGAGTAGGAGCTGAACTGGTTGAAGTTGGGCTGGGGGGAGGGGAGGAGGGAGGGGTCGATGGCGGAGGTGTCGAGGGAGGAGAGGGGAGGAGACATGGCGTATTCCGAGGGAGAAGGGAGGGAGGAGATCTGGTTGGGTTGATTTGTGAGGCGCATGCTGGACGAGGAGGGCGTCGCGTAGGCCGGGTTATCGAACTCGGCCTTGATAGCGGCGCTGCTGCTGCTGGTGCTGTTGCGCGAGGCTGGACGGAACGTCGGGGCCGGATTCGGGCCGAGCAGGTCGTTGAGACCCATGTCGAACTGAGGCTTTGGCCTGGTGCTGCGGCGGGTCCCGTTCTGGAAGGAGTCTTTGTTTTGATTGTTGTGCGGCTGCGGCTGCGGCTGCGCTTGCGCTTGCGACGAGGCGCGTCGCCGTGAATCAAGCGGCCCGGATGCGGACGAGCCGAAGCCCGTCGTCGACATGCACATCTGCACCGTGGCTTTCGACATGCGATCAAAGGCGTCGCGGCACGCTTCCGCCGGTGGGCATTTCTCAATGAGATCGCCCAGCACAGATGTGGCGGCGAGGATGGTGAAATCTACCTCGTCCATCGTCTGATTCGTGTCAGTGTCAGCATCCGCAGCTCAGCTTCTGGTGGGACGGCTTACCAATCGAGAGCGGACAATGGGCGAGTGCCAGATGGCGTACAGGAAGGAGATTCCTGCCATGAACAGGTGGTGCGTCGCCAAGAAGGTGTAGTTGACGAGATGCACCCGGTGCAGCTGCCGATACAACCGCAGCACTCGCTGCCCGGCTTCGGCCACCTTCAAGAAGACCCTCTCTTCATCTTCTCTCAACTCGACGCTGTGCATGGTGGGACTCTCGACCTCGTTGGAGGTGTTAAACTCATTCTCAAAGATCTGCGGAACGCTCAAACTTTGGCGATAGAGCATGATCACGCACTGCCAATAGTTCAGATCCAAGAACTCTACGCTAAATCCCACCCCGGTATCTTTCTTCGTCGGTGCTGATGATTTCCATTCGTAGAGACGCCGGTCAATATCAATGCGCCAAGAACGGAAGCTGTCGAATTTCGCGAGGAACGGAGACGGTAGAGAGGTGAACATGTACGGATTCCGAGCATTGGTGCCAGAAAGGCGAGCTTGTTGCGCTTGTTGATGTTGCAATACTTGTAGGATTTCCGACTGCAAGAGCCTCAGACGAAAATAATGATAGGAAACGCGTTTGTAAGTCGACTCCCCTGCAGGCTGCTCCAGGAATCCATTCGGCGTGATATACTTGTCATCTAAAAGACTTGGAAACTCTGTCGTAATGACTTGATCCGTAATACCGAAGGGTCGCCCAACGCATGTTGACACTAGACGGTCAAGGGAATATGTGCACCACCATAGCCGTCTCCTGAAATCTCGCACCCATTCTCGACGTCCTCGTTCTCTCGCGCCCCGGTCCTTTTGCATCCTAACAAGATCGCTATCTTCAGCTTTTGCTAGGTCCGGCGGATCATCCAACCCAACATCAATATCCTTTCCATCTTCATAATGGAGGCCCAAATCAACAGCCAACCGGACGGCAACGCCAATGATATACCAGAGCCCCGGTGCAACTGGTCTTAGCAACGCAAATCCAGCCAGGAGTAGAACCGCCTGTAACTCTTCCAGACCTCCTCCAAATCCATCCTGCCCAGATATTGAGGCCGGCGAGCTCAGGCAGGATTCGAGATGCACTATGGCAGAAGCATGGTACTCTTCCGGCTGACCTTGTTGATTAAATCCCAATCTCTTCCTATCTATTTTGCCTTCTTCTTGTTGCTTTTCCCTATCTCCACTGTCTCCCAAGAAAATACCCGACCCAATCGCAAAGACAATGTTCAGCATATAGAGCTCCCGCGGTGTCCTCACTCTTTGATCACCATCAGCATACGCTGATTCAAACATTTTCATAAATTCTCCACGATGAAGAATTGGTACCTGTGGATTTGCATGCTCGAAATAGAAAGTAACCAGCCGTAGCCCTACCTCCTTAGATGGAAAGGGCGCTTGTTTTATAGTCGGCTTTGTATGTAGGCCGAAAAATGAATCTCGCATACTTGTTCCTCCAGCTGCAGTCGCTTTGGTAGCAATGGGAGGAGGTCGCGAAGGTCGCACTCCACTTTTATCACTACTCGCTCCAGATACCGAAGACTTCACTGCTGCAAACACCACCCTCGCGAAAGATATCCCAGACGTAGAGCCCAGATAGCGCGAGTCCGACGCTCCTTGTACCGGGATCGTGCCAACATTTGACACCATCTTATTAATCCTATCCGACTCATCTTGCTTCTTGTTCCAAGCTATCTCTTGTGGCGATTGCTTGTGTGTAGGATCTGCTCCACCATTGAAGATCGGTCGGCCATCGTCGCTTGGAGTTTGAACGGTGTTGGGATCCGGCCCAGGTCGAGTGGCATGGTCTAGGACCTCGGCTGGTGCGAAAGAGACATTGTTGTCCTGGAGGACCTTTTCTAGATATCCGACTCTTGTTTCGAGATAATAGACATAACTAATACCAATATCAGCTGAGGTGATTCGCGGAAAAGGAATACAACGTACCTCCGAGGTATCTCTCGCTTTGTAATAGGATCATATCCAACACATTTCACCTTTGCCTTCTCACAACTCGCGCACGAAGGTAATCGCTGGTCACATCTATTCTTCCTCAGCCGACAGCGATTACATGCGCTGACATTCCGGAAGCTGCTACTCTGGCCAGCCTTACTGGGCGCCGCAGTGGTCGATTCATCTTTCTCGCTGACTGGGCTCCCAATCTTGGGAGGATCCGGTGAAGCATGTCTGGCGCGCTTGTGAGGGTAGCCTGTCGTCGAGGACGCCGTGGACGTCGGAGAGCGAGGATTCATGCTGCGAATTGAGGGAATTGAACGACGCGTGACGTATCGCAATCCGGTGCTATCTCGTCTCTGCCTCGAAGTCGCTGTGCGCCGCTCTGTTCATGGTGCTCTCTGCGCTCTGGTCTCTGCTGGGTGAAGCTTGACCAGCCTCGCCTACGGCTCGTCGTCGCAGTCAACCCCGATAATTTCAACAATCGATTCGAATGACGTCTAAGCGTCCAAGTGCAAGAATAGCGACGGCTCTCGGCGATAAATCCCTCTCCAGTGTAGGAAAGAACAGTAGAGCGCCCTGCAGCCAGGTAATCATCTGTCCCAGCCGCGTGGGGATGTTCTTGGGAAGCGATCGTTCCAAGGCGGTGGGCACCCAAATTTTGGGGATCAGTTCCGCTTCCAGCACTGAAAGATAGCAGGGAAGATAAGAGCTTTGGCGAATCAGAGGGGCAAATACGCTGCCGGAGGGGGTTCAGCCGGCTTGCCGTGGCAGGCGAGGCACCGATTTAGGTGTTGCGATCGAGTAAGAATCGTTGGGCCTGATATTTACCCGAAAAGGGGAGTTTGTTTATTTAATCAACTTTCGACATCCGCCGGTCCACAGCAGAGAGGATGGTCCATCTTATAATCCGGCAGAATGAGAACATTCCTAGCACCGACGAGCAGTATACGACTTTCAGAGAACTCCAGGACCGGAGCTCGAGTGGAGAATGAAATTTTCTCATCTCTGCATAGGGAAGGTAGTCGATGAAACGGTGTGGGATGCATTTGCGAGAGTTCGCCACTACGAGGCACAGGGCGCTCCACGACGCTGTATACGTACTACAATTTTGACGGCAACTAACCGACAGCCTCATCTTCCCTCGGAGGTTGGAGAAGAGCCTTAAGAACGAACCCTTGTGGAAGCTGGAAGCTCGGTTCACAGGTCGCTTCTGTTCACCTGATGTTCCATGCTCATTATGCACCTTCGATCGAGCCAATATTTGTAATTGCTCTGTTGGATTTGGATGCGGAAACTTAAAATGGAATGTTCCAATGTTATATTCCCTGGTCAGAGGCTGACTTCCTAAAGCGGCTGTGGGGAAATTCCACCAGAGGCTTGACTGAAGTCTCGTCTTCAGTCCTTCATGATAACAGCCTCGTCATCCCCTGGGATTATATTATGAGCCAGCCATGTCTCCAAATTATATAACTTCGTATACTCGTCAACGATCACAAAGCAGCTCTGGTTCCTAAAATTTGAAAAAGTCGAATAGATGGCCGTTACAATTCCGTTCTCCCACTGAACAACGACACTAACAAATTCCGGAGGAAAAGTTGTACTTTGATCAATCTTGTGATTGAATTGGTAGTGCTAAAATAGGACGCTGAGACAGCCCTGATTCAAATCACCGTTGGCCTTTGTTACTGTGTTGCGTGTGAAAATCCTCCACAGCAAAAGTCTAAAAGTCCCATGTTCTGACAATTCCGACGCTGCTAAAGGCTTGCGATATCTCATCAATATCGTCGCTTCCGAAAATAGAACTGATTTGGAGGACCCCATTCAGAATATACTTGTTGGTGGTAGCTGCTGTTCCTATATTTTAGCATAGGTATTAGAGAGTGTATTAGATCTTAATGAAGAACACTTGTTCCCAACAAATAATTCAACGACTCCTTGGCTTCGCGCACTGCACTTGCTAGTCTGCCAGATGCTCATTGACGGGTTGTACAGCATAATAATTATCCAAAACAATCCCAGTTCACTGACTACCCTTGGGAGACCGATATGAGAAGGTTCGAAAGAGCTTGTCCATAGACTTTGGAGATACGTGATTGCGAATTGATCAAGGCTTCCTGGCTTTCGATAGAGAAAAATAGGACAAAGTAACTCGTAGAATTTGCAAAGCTACAATCCTGATGCTTTCGCTTCACCGAAACTCCACCCTTGGTTTATTCCGTTTCATCTTAGCGATCAATATGACAATCCACCCTCCAACGCCATTATGAGGCACTCTCCATTCTTCCCGTGTTGTAGTTCCTGAGTCTTATCTGAGGCGTCGAGCTTCGCGTTCGGATTCTAGTAGGCAAAGAATATCATCTTCGCGGACTGTGGATGGTTAGCAGACACGCAATCCACCAAGGAAGAACCATACCTGGGCCCTTAACGTTGCGAATGATAGAGCGAGTGGTATCATCCATGAACTCGACGCGGACCTGCGTAACACCACCACGAGAACCTGGTTTCTCCTGTCAGTTGCTGTGTCCGAAGACAAGTATGTAATTCTTGGAAGATTGCGTACCGGTTCGGCCGAGGACTCGGGTCACCTTGACAAGCTTGACGGGGACTTTAGAAGAGGCATCCATGATTGCGGCTGATTGTATTGAGGTGGGTGGTTAGTCGCAGAAAGTCCAAATTTGTCTTGTCGTAATAAGTGACGCCCGCAATTTTTTGCTGTAATATTGGAACTTGCCTTGTGCGCTCACCCCTCGCTTATTCTTGACGCTAAGTCCGTGCACCGAGAAAGAGCTGCACGTGATCATTCTAGACATTGCCTACCTGCTTTTCACTTTCATCAAACATCAAGAATGCCGAAACAACTTTCAGTAGGGCAGAAGCCAGAGGTGCCATTACCTGGATGTTCGGATATGAGTTTTCTTGAGGCCATATTCAGACGTTGAAGGGTCACTATTCGAATGTATTCACAATCCCAGACCTTCAAGGGCAAGATTAAGAGACCCGTCCCAAGCAAGGTTGACGGCTGAATGATTTCTAAATCAAGTGACTATAAATAAACAGTCAAATGGAACCGTTTTCAAGAACAATAGTCTGTCTGGGTTTGGTGGTACCATCGGCAAGACGAGCGTTGACGTTGCGAGTTTTGTTGGTCAAGCACGAGATTCACGCAAGGACATGGCAGCTGTGAACAACGAGCTGTTATCCCTAAGCATCAGTTTGTTTGCGCTTGGAGAAAATGCGCAAATTGTTCCTCCGAAATTGTTGGAAAATAGACTTGTTGTGTTGAGAAACTGCGAGGGGACTATCAAAGACAATTGCGCCCTGCTGGAAAAGATGTCCTCGGGTTTGTTAGCTAGGAAAGTGCAATAGGTTGCATTTGCTCAATCGGATGTTACGAAATTGAGGATTAACTTAAAGGCTCGTAAATCTGCTTTAATCTTGAAAAGGGGTGTCACAAGTGTACGTCCAATGATAATCCTCTTTCTATATTATGGAGCAGATGAGATGAGAGCTCAAGATCGACGATGCCAGTCTTGTGTAAACACAAATGAACATCTTCCAATTCTAAGCGAAGATATCTGTTTCTAGCTGTTTATGACATCGTGAATACACATCACCGATCATGAAGTTATTCGAGAATCATCAAGCAAAAGCGGTGTGATATTTTCTCATATATGACGTGATAAGGAATGATTGCCTGAATGAAAATGATTTGCTCGTGACGAGTATTCTCCATCTCTCATTTCCCACAGCAATTCTTAGACCGGTCGACAGGAGATATCGAAGATTTTCCGGGTGCGGCTGTGAAGCGATTGTGATTACAGGGAACGCTCGCCAACCGTGGAACTTATTACATGAAACAAATTATGTTCAAAGTGTCATTATATTCATTACTGATGTATACTGGGGCTGTTGAAATACAATAAATCCAAAAACCATCGTCCTGTAACCCAGATTCACAACTCAAATAATAGCCCAAATGAAATCCAAATGAAAAAATCTCAAAGTCAACGAAACTCCAAGAGAGAATAGATGTAATAGGAAAGTCATGGTCGGGAGGGGTAACGTAAAAGAAGTTGCAAGCTAGGATATAGGTCGCTAGCAGCCCCAACAGCGGTTCGACGAACGTGTTGGGTGTTCTACTGCTCTATTCCTCCAAAGACATCAGCGGATGTTTTTGGTGCTTGCCGTGGTGGTAGGGTTTAAGGGGCGCTCAAAATCTTGATGAATGAACATTTCATCGTGATTTATAAACGTTGAACTTAGATCTGAGTTGATATATTTCTCTTTATCAATTCTAGAATTTGGGGAGTTGTTCATGTTTTTCTGGGTGATGGGGACGCCTCCTGAGTGATAAATTTGCCACTTTTGATATGGAGTATTGGTGAATGGTGAGTGTAGATCATTAACAGGGGTATCTGGACCTTTGGGAGGCGACCTGGTTCTCCACAAAGATGACGACGGCGTAGATGTTGGGATTTTCAAGTCTTGAAGAGTAACTTTAACAGTCAAGATGTTAAAATTTCGCTTTGTGCTCTTGAGGGATGATTCAAGTGTCTGAGACCATCTAGGAAATCGCCAGCACAAATCTTCGATCCGCGCAAGTATTTCAGTATCCGCAACATGAAGCTAATCCCTAATATCAACTTCAAGTTTTGAGCGGAACTGGCATCCATGTCAGCGTGGACAATTCTCCAAATGGAAGTCAAAACTAACACAAAGAAGTCGACCATCTCCTGAATGATACCGTTGCTTTATATGATCGATTTCGCGATAGAGAACACAAGCGGCTGCGTATATGTTCATTTGCTCATTCTCTTCTTCCTCATTTAGTGAAGCTTGGCCTAAGCTTCGTAGCGCTGCAATGAGGATATTCAATAGTTCACCAAAGCGGAAGAGACTAAATATGACGACATGTCTCTCCAATGTATCATGACCAGCCTCTTTGGATTCCGTAGTTGGAACCTGAACGGCAGCCATGGGAAACATAAGACATAAATAACCTCCAGCGAGAGATGCCATCATGATCCAGCTCGAGGCTGTGTCTTGGAACGCATCTGGAGGCTCAATTTGTCCTACACAAAATTGTCCATCTCATAGCTCAAGGCGCGGTTGAAAGGGTAAAAGTAACCATAGACTGGGATTTTGCTTCGGAAATCTTTCATCGAGTCATTTTTCAACTTGTGTTGAGTAGTGATCGAGAATTGAATAGTACCGTGGATACCATCGTGCAGGGGTATGGAAGCGCTGTATAAGTAACACGGAAGATGTCAAATTTGCGTCATAAACCTACCGGTATTACTGAAGCATTGCAAAGGCCGAAAAGGATTTCTTAGTCGATCTCGCGTTCTGTGTCTGCAGTCGCTACAGGAGCGATCTTCTTCAATATGCACGCACTTGGGTAGATTGATTAGATTGATGTGAAAATGTGTCATTGAAAGTCAACCCACTCCTCTTCCTCGGTGAAAACAAGGGAAACACGACATCTGGACCATTTAGTCGTTGATAAGGCTAGAGTGTTGAGTGACGGTTGGGAGGCATTTATCAGCACCGATAAGTAGCGAAAACAATTTCAGCATTCATGATGGAAATAACGATGAAACGTCGAATATATGGATAGAAGTGACCTGCCGACAGGCTGAGTTAAATGGGTGCGGACACCAGAAGCAATTCGCGACGCTAGTAGCCAATCGTTCACCTGAAGGATTTCCGGTGGCTAGTGCACAAGGAGAAACAAAAGCAGGAACCAGGTCAACCACGAATGACTTAAGTCTTCCTGGTGCGATGGATAAACACAAAATTAATCAGAAGCAGGTTTCCTGTGTATTTCTCATTCTTCGGCTGGACCGCACAGAAATCCTTCCTTCTAAACTTGGAAAGCCTACTCATTACGTGAAAGATGGACAATCTTTTCTTCTTGTTAGATTAAAACCTTTCTTGTAAGGAAAAGCCTCACTTTGTTCTTGGAGAGTTTGGAATAGAAAGGTTCCTTGATATTCTGTGTTTCCAAAGAACCAAGAGTAGTGAGTTATTGATGCCTGAATAAATGCCTGATTTTGCCAACGACTCTCGAACACCCAAAGGCATCTTCTCGCATTTCTGTGCCATATTCGACCATGCACCTTTCAGACATTCTAATACAGAGCGTAGCACAAATCATATTGATCTGTGATCTCGTAGATCATGGGTTGAGCATCCGGAACTTTGGATATTCTATTGCTTAATTCCTGCCAGCTTTCAGACAAATTCAGACTGGAAAACTAAGAATGTCTAGCGGAAGACAACGGCGGCAGTCTAGCAGCAGCTCCTTCTATCCAACTCAATGGTCAGAATGGGAATGGATTGTGGAATCCGGCCGTTATCAACGATATCGTTTGGCAGGTCTACGTTGCTATGAATACGACTACTACGACTCATCTACTACTGGTAATTTCACTGTTTCCGCGCTCTATATGCATCACTAATAACAAGAAGCAAGTTCTACATATCCATCTCAAACTTCGCCAACAGAACTTACCACCTATGAAGAGTCGGCAAATTACTCTGCTCCTCTATATTCCTCCATTGCGAATACAAACGAAGTACATAAAGGACTTGAAATACTGAATAACATAGGTGTAGGAGTTCTTGCCTCGCGCAATAAAACTGAGCGCCCATTCAAGTGCCTCGTAAAGGGCTGCCCAGCTGGCATCAAAAGTTGGACCAGAGAAGACAAACTTAGCTAGCATAACGACCATTGGCATGGGGCATATACTTGTCAATTCCTTGATTGTAATCGCGGGCATCCTAACGGGTTTAGCTCTCCAAATGCTTGGAAGCTCATCTTGTCCAGGAGCATGACATAATGGAACAGCTTAGAAGTTGGCGAATCAAAGACTGTCTCTGAAGACTTGAACCGGGGCCGAAATTTACCCAAACCACTCCCCTTCACTTCTCATTCTCCAGATTCTCTTGGCCGCAAAGGGAAAGCCAAACAAACACCTTCTTGCATTCGTGGACTACCGTCTTTGGATAGTTCTGCGGAGTGGTTGGAACCAAGTGAGACATAACACTCTCTGCCATCTAAAACTAGGTACCAAATTACCACTAGACTACAAAGTACATCTTTCTTGGGAATTCAAATGGGGACGTGTCTTCAAGGTTCTGTGGGGTGAACCTCTTGGTGGAGGCAATAACAATCTACACTCCCAAAGTTTGATATCAGCATCTTTGAGGACCGGCAAGCCGTATTTCAAAAAGTTCGTCGTTTTGTTGTCATCGACTGTCGAGTTGGTCATAGTATCTGCATTGCGATAAACTCATATGGCGACCAAGGGGTACTCAAAAGAGGTGTTCATGCAAGTGACCATGCAATCATCTACTCAGGTCAAACACCAAAAGAGAGGCCTGGTGAGAGGTCGAAGGAGATGAAGACGGCCATTCGTTTTGTGCCTATAAATCGGAGTAATAAGTTGGACGAATTTTCTCGACTGAATTATTCCAAACTTTACACGATTGAGCATAACGTGAAAGTTTGCTTTATCGGACAAATTTCGCCCGATAGCGATTGGGATTTTTCAAATAACTTCAATCTTGCTCATCCACCAATTGCTGTTCGTGGATCTCGACCCAACTCAGCAATTAAGGCACATTCTCCGCTATCTTATCATGTACCTTATCAGATACATTCGGCAGCACCTAGATTTACTGCTGGGTTTTCGACATCTTTCGAGGGAATACCGTCACAGTTCAATACTCCAATAACAAGTCATGTACCTTATCAGATACATTCGGCAACACCTGGATTTGGTACTAGTTTTCCGACATCTTCCGAGGGAATGCCGTCACATTTCAGTCCTCCAATGACAAAATCACAGTACGACACCTCAGATGATGCGGGCCTTTCGAACAAGATGACGAAATTATCCTGTAGCGAAGCGGAGGATGAATATCCGGGGAAGCATGAGGACCCAGATATGGATGAAAATCTCCCAGGGACGGGGGACTGGGTAGATGATATATATAACGCAGACTGAACCTTGGAGTCTGTTTAACGTTTAGCTTTATTTTGGCCTTGGATGTGGTAACAGTGTTGCCACTGACGCAATGAGCAAGGCTGAACACCTTTCGTTTGAGTCCGAATTCAAAGTTTGTCAACACCATATTTACAACAAAGTTTATGACGCACTTTTATTCAAACGTGTTTAGAAATATTTTGGCCCCTGACCATCGGGTACATATTCTGCTGTGAGTAATTCAGCCACTCGCCTGAAAAATTCAAGCGCACAAGAACATGATTGAGAATATCATGGATTTTCTGGCAATTTCAGTGTCGCTGCCAGCAGCCACGCCGCTTCAACAAATGTAGAAAAGCTGCAGCTTAGCATATGTTCATATCCGACGTGTAAAATTCTCATACCTCGACATTGATGCTTTGTTTCTCGCCTATTTTGCTAACGAGGTCTAAACTTATTGGGAATCTGGGATACTTTAAGGATTCATGTCGAGCCATCCGTTAGAAAGAAAGTATCAATGATAACTGATTTGTCCTTTATTGGTATCATCTTCTTTTCCTATTGCTTTTCAATCGAATTGTTCCCCTTTATATTAGATGAATGAGCAACCTGAAAATTAGCGAGCGCATCCGAACAGTATCCGTTGTATGAACCAGTTGATTTCGCAAAATAAACAGCTAAATGAAGCCATTCAAAGATTTGGACACTACGGAAACTTTTACGTGAGTAGATAGTGTAAGCTTACCTCTTGACCGCATGACTCACCCCAGAAGTAGACAGCACAAGGTACAAAATGCATGTCCATCACTCTGACAGAAGATTCGGGTCACTGGCTTCACATCACGACCCAATACAATGGCATCAACAAAACTTTCAATCACCTCCACACTACCTCTCCCCAACAGCACCGTTCGAATTCCTCGCCTCGGCTTCGGCGTTTTCGAATCCCACGGTGAACAATGCACAGCGGCCGTGCTCGCAGCGCTAAAAGCTGGATATCGCCACATTGACACAGCCCAATATTATGAAAACGAGAAGGAAGTTGGAGATGCACTTCGCCACTCCGAAGTCAAGCGATCTGAAATCTTCGTCACGACCAAGGTGGAATTCGGCAAAGGTAGCGTGGAATCTACGTACCGGGACTTGGTTGACAGTGTGAGGAAAATTGATGGAGATGATGGTTATGTAGATCTATTCTTGATTCATACAGCGGATGTGGGTCCGGTTCATCGCAAGGAGGTTTGGCTTGCGCTGGAGAAACTCCTCGACGCGGGAAAGACGAGGAGTATTGGTGTGAGTAACTATGGGATTGGAAATATCGAGGAGATGAAACAGTTTGCCAAGATCTGGCCGCCTGCTGTTAATCAGATTGAGGTTGGTCCATCCAGATCTCCGTGTACACTGATCCACAGAACGAAATAACTAAACTTGATTAGCTTCATCCCTGGTGCCAGCAGCGTGAGGTCGCCGTTTATTGCGAGAAGCAAGGAATCATCCTCCAAGCCTACAGTCCACTTGTAAAGAATACAAAAGCGAATGATCCAACCCTGACACAGATCGCCAAGCGTCATGGTGTCGCCGGAACGCAGGTGTTGATTCGCTATTGTCTGCAGAAGAATTGGACGCCTTTGCCAAAGAGCATCACACCATCACGGATTGAACAGAACACCCATGTTTATGGTTTTGAGTTGTCAGAGGAGGAGATGGGGGTGCTTGATAATTTAGATCAGGGACCGAGTGGGGCGCTTTTGGAGGCTGTTAGTAATGAGTAGTTGAATAAATCTCTTACAGTTATCCTTCGCAAGTCCTCCAGTGAAATCAAGTTCTTGCGAACCTTGTGAAACAAAATGCCTGTTCAATGTTTTGAAAGTTTTGAAAATATCTTAGAATTGTGTTCCTCGAAGTTACAAACTTGTCTAGTCGGCACTATATAGATCATCCGTAGTTGTAAACTCTCCATCGCTTTCGGAAGAATTGCTGGCAACAATATCTACACTGCTATCGAAAGTCTCCGCTCGTTTTCTCCGGGCCGTATCCTCAGTACGGATTCCTTGACTATCGACAAGCTGGCTATCATGAATACCTAGACTGCTAGCGAAAATCTCCGCTCGCTTTCCTCTAACTGAATCCTCATTAATGACTCCCAGAGGATAGATATTAGGGTATCGAGGTGGTTTGCTTATGTTGGCCCGAGCTGGTGAAAGTTCTGGTAGTAGTGGTGGGTGCATTAAATCATAGTCTGCTTTCACCTGATATTCATGATCAGGATGAATTTTCCCAATAAAGCAAACCTTGAAGTTGTATTCAACTGTGTAAACTTTGGCGTAATTGAGTCTTGAAGCATTTTTCAGTTTATGCCTGGGGTTTTTAGGTTGAAAAGAAACAGGAGCTTTGGTGAGGCCGCGTTCCCTCTCACCTTCGAACGCCACTGGATTCTTCCCAGAATATATGATGGTGTGGTGGTTTGCCTTTACGCCATTTTTATTCGCACCTTTTCCGCTGTAGGTATTTATAGGAAGACAAATACAATGGCCCTCTTTTGCGATTATCACGACAAAAAGCCGAACTTTCTGGAATATGCTCACGTCCTTCGGGGGATTCAAAACTTCGGATTTGAAACTACCGCTCTGAGATCCGACCGGCTCAGCCCAAAGAACTTTGAAAACTTGTCCAAATCTGAACTCCCAGGCACGATGTTGTGTGTAACCTGAACATAGAGTTAGCATATGATTCGTCAGTCACATTATCATACTTACGAGGATCGAGTCGCTCTGATTTAGGGGACTCTACGATAGGACTTAGGGTTCTTCCTGCATGAGATGACGAAGCCAACTCGCGATCTATTGGAATTGTTCGCGAAAGAGATGTTGGGGATTTTGAAGACGTTGAAAGGTTTCGAGATATTGAAGAACTGAGAGATGTTGAAAGATCTGGAGATGTTGAAGGCTTTAGAGATGTTGAAGGCTTTAGAGATGTTGAAAGATCTGGAGATGCTGAAGGGTCTGGAGATAATAAGGGTTCTGGAAATGTTGAAAGGTCTAAAGCTGTCGAAGGCTTTGAAGACGTCAAAAGGTCTGGAGATTTTGAAAGATCTGGGCATCTTGAGGGTTCTGGAGACGTTGAGGGTTCTGGAGACGTCGAGGGTCTTGGAGATGTTGAGGGTTTTGGAGATGTTAAAACTTCGAGAGTTGTCGAGGGTTTTGAAGACGTTGAGAGTTTTAGAGACGTTGAACGGTCTAGAGATATTGAAGGATCCGGAGATGTTAAGGGTTTTAGAGACGTTAAAGGGTCTGGAGATGTTGAGGGTTTTGAGGTTGTAATATAACTTTCTGAAAAGGTTTCTGCGCCTGGCTGAGATGATGATCCAAGAATGGTATGGTGTTCTTGAGTTTTATGAGCTTCAAGATTAGTGCTAGAAGCAAAGCCATGTGGAAAGCATCGGGCACAGCCACCTATGTCGCAGAAATAAGGTCCGTGCCAGTGTTTATTATGCCAGCTGAGTCTATTTGGTCTGGTCCAGCTCTTTGTGTTCGCTGGGCATCCATCGACGCGACAAACAAATGGCCGGTCGTCATTGTTTGCATGAACAGTCTTCCAATGCCGATCCCGCTCTTGCACACCTGAAAAGAACATATTACAGGAGGGCCAGATACAGCTGCTTTGAGCATCATTCTCGGATGTAGAAGTCTCTAAAATTTCAATATCAGGTCTGGTCGATAGAACCTCGAGGATTGAATACTGACTACTAAACACAGCCTTTTCCGAAGCCTCAATAGAGAGGCTTGCATTTTCTTGAGGGACAGAGTAATCATACTCATGTGTCGTAGGATCGATGAGCCGATAACGGCGCCAACAGTCTTTAGTCTCCCACCACTCCCATTCTGACCAGTGAGTTGGATAGTGGCTGTTGGATGACTTCTTGCCCTCGTCCATCGTCGCCTTTTTCTTCCTTCTAGACGCTCGCGATGATGTCTTTTCCATCGCAGCTCACTTGGACAATAGTCAGACTTGTGCCCAGACTTAATTTGTCGTTGGCCCTATGGCAACATGGTCATCTTGCGTTCAAATTATCGGTAGACGAAGCAGGGCTGGGATGGCCAAGGTGTAAGATTTCAGTTCCAGCTAGTCGCGTCAGGAATACGACTTTAGCCACGTGAGAGGACTCTTCATCAGACCCAACTAAAGAGGATTGTGAATTAACCTCTACTGAACATAAATATGAGATAATGGGACCGGACTAGGTGGTAGTGGATGATACATAGAATGGTAGTCACGTGTTGCGACCTTACTCACAGTTTCTAGCTAGAGTTTCCTCTCGCTGTCTCACAGCCACTCCGAGTGGAAAACCTCAACGGATTTTGTTGGGTCATCAGTTTCGAGGGTTTAATTGCCTAGGGCATGGAAGTCTTACCCCGCACCTGCATCTCAATCCTGCAGCCACCAGCTTACAGATTTGAGTGAGAGTCCAATCACAACTTGCAAAATCACTTCAGGTGCGTATTTTTGTCCGCACTATGATTTTGGCAGACCTTTGTCCGCACCTTCATATCTGATTGAATTCTTCATGGACGATTTCGCATGTTGTCCGCAATGGTCTTCATGGCCGCACTAGTACTGTCCCTCAATCAAAGACTATAAGATGTAGTGGTTTCCAGCAAAATTGCAAGTCACTATTGCTTGTTTATCTGTCTCTGGCATCTATTTCTGGTTTGCGAGGATTAAGCCACGTCAAATTTGACGAAGGAAACATGGAGAAAGGTTATCCCGCCAAAACCAGGCGTGGTGGTCGAGACTCGAAAAGATCTTGTTTCTATTGCTTCCAGAAAGGAAGAGGAGTAAGTCTCCTTTCTGAATTTTGCTGCCTTGTCGTTTACCACTACCAGTGCAAGCGATATGCTCCTGAAGGACCATGTCTGAAGTGCAGAGACAAAAGCAATGATATATCATCCCTTGACCTCGTTCCTTGCCTTCATGAAAGCGGTAAAAAAACCCGAATTTATTTCAAGTCATCAAAAGCCACACTGACTTACCTCAGGTGTAAGGAAAATTCTAGATAACCTTGCCGGAATCCATTCCCCTCTTGCCTTTCATTACGGTCAGACCACCAATTCAATCCTCCATATCTCCGTTATTACGCAATCCAAACAAAAGAAAACTGTGGAGAGAAAGAGTACGGATACTCAAATCACCATCACTGGTCCTTTCTTTCCTCACAATCATATATTGAGTAAAGAGATGGACATCTTTGTGTATGATACCTTGAGCCTTCAGATGGAAGGCACTGATCCAACTTCAACCTGGGTACGAGATGCGTCGCTAGCCGGCGGATATCTCGCTCTTATTTTCCCCACTGCTGAAACTATTCGAATGCCAATTGATCCCCTGACGCTCGTCTCAGGCAATCACTTTGAGTGGCACATGGTCAAATTTAGTCTTATTCGCTTCGGTCAATTGCTCGACTCAATCGTCATAGCTCTGCGAAAGATGACCCTCGCCCCCGAAGGACGAAATTGCACGTTGAACATTATCGCAGCCGCGGGAATTCTGTATTGTGAGTTGGAAAATATTAATCAGCGCTTTCAGTCAGGAACTGCTCAATTACTTTTCGTAAGTGAAGTTAAACTATCCGCGAATCAACTCATATCCCCCAAGCAGAACATGCATGTTAACGAATTCAGGCTTATTCCCAGCTTGAAACAGTTATCCGAGACTGGCTCAAATTAGCCAGCAAGGAAATTCTTGCTCGACTTCAGACAACTTGTGGTCAATTCCCAATTTGGGCCAAAAACCTTGTACCTCCTCGTAAGGGAGCAAAAAGAGATTTCAGTGTTTTGAAAATAATGTTAGCAATTAGTATAAGCACGACCTCGCAAAGTGGTTCTGGTCATCCAGATATGGATATCGAAACTCCGTATGACTCCCAAAGCACTCCTGAGGCTTCAGGACTATCTTCAACATGTATAACTCCGGGGCAAACGCCACTTATGAGCGAGTCTGAACCTCAACTATACGATACTTTGGGCGAAGAAGATTTGTGGTCTGCACCACTAACATCCGGGCCAGCTATTGATATCCTCTCGAAGAACAATACCTTACTAGAAAGTGACCAATTCGGCCCTCTCTGCATTAATTCTAGTCACGACTTTGGGCCACCAGTTACGTTTCATATCAACCAACAACAGTGTTTTGACAGCCAGTGCCCCACAAGCACTAATTACCATCCATCCTTACCCTACTCGTCTTTCGGCATCGGCGATATTTTCACAACATCACCAACCTTGTAAGCGCTGGGAACTTGAAAAAATTCCTTGGTGAAACAGAGCAGTTTGCCCGGCACGTCTTAGACCCATTGCCATTCCTGAATGGTACTAGGGGAAAGACCTCTGATACGGCGACTGACGACCTGTTTCCTCCTGACTTGCAATATCGACTACGTTTACCTCCTTCCTTTTCTTTCGTTTAGCTTTCTCGGATCTTTCTTTACATGTCTCTTGGTTTAGCAATTATTTGACGGTTTGATGAAACAGCTTCAGATAAAGATAGGATACTATTAGAGACGTTAGTTTTGGACTTTGACTGGGACTTTTATGCTGCTCTATGTTTTGAATTGCAGTTGACCACCCTTCAAATCATGACATTCTCTTTTTGGGTCTGGTATAATGATATTTACGATATTACTGTTATTTTCATTTGTCTTCCACTATGAGGTCATAGACCTTTTATCAAAAACATGAAATTTGTTACTGTGTCTTCATTTTACCAATTGTGTAAATCATTGCAAGTTTCTCGTTTCATGAAAAATGACCTACCACACCATTATTCACACACTACACCTTCATTCAACACGAAAGAACTTAACACTATTACCCTTCATGACAAGCTTGAAACCCTAAATGCGAAGATGATCGACCAGTACCCCAAAATTGTTGTTGTATTGTCAAAGAGCGCTTCAGATACGTCATAGGAAGCATAATTTGCTTTGTTTTATGACCTATACAAATAAGTCGCTTAGATAATTAGAAGCTTAGTATCTCATTAACAACAATACCCCCCCGGGAAGAGCGTTTCGCGATGCGCTGCATCATCTGGAAGGGGCCGTTTTGTGTTAGGCCAAATGAGACAGGTAGGCAGGTGTTGCTCTTTAGACTCTTTTAATGAGTTTCCAATTTTGTCACTATCAATATGCAATAGGAGGTCCCACCCAAGGGGAGTTTAGTCGAATTCAGCCAAATAGAGAGATATGACTGGAGCCAAACACCCAAGCAGGCATCGAATCTCCCGACGTTAGGTCCTTATTTGCTACCAAAGCATAAACCCTACCAACTTTGAGAATGAATCGTCTGTATCGTTGTCCTCCGTCTCTCGACCCTGAATATTTCCTCTGACTTCTCTAGCGCTCATCTTCAGTCCAGCCCCCTCCTCAATTTCCCCCGTCTCTTCCAAAAAGCGTCCCAAAGTCCACAAAGATCTAGCCAGATGTCCCTGCATTTCTATCAGTCCCTGCGCCATATCAATAATATCTCTCAACAACTTTTTCGCCAATGCCTCCTTCCCACTCTCCCTCAACATACCAGCCACGGTAAACACCGAATCCGCGACTCTGGGCCCTTTACTGCCCAAAATACCTTGCGAATCGTGATCGTTTTTGATGCTTATTCAAGAGCCTCTTCTTTTTTGTTCTGCATATGATAGATGCGAGCGAGAAGGACAATGTCGCCGCTGTGCTTTGGGTATCTCGACCGACAAATCTGCTCTTCTGTTTTTCCTTGGAGATCCCAACAGTCCTTGAGGACTTGTAATGCTTCACCGGGCTTTCCGGCTCGAAGATATGTCATGGCATAAATGGCTAGAGTCCTAGATATGTGCCTTGGATTGTTGCTGAGGTGAATAGCTTTGGCTTTTTCAAGAATTTCGAGAGCTTGAGCCAAATCACCAATTTCGGTATATGCGCAGGCGATAGAGTCATAAATATCAGCTATTTGGGGATGACTCGAGTCAAACAGATTAAGACGCGCTGCCAAGGTATTTTGGTAGGCTTTGAGGGCAACTCTCGGTTGCGCCACATCCAGAGCAATATGTCCTAGCATTTGAACAGCAGGATTGCAGGTTGGGTCTTCAGGGTCAAGTCCTAAGGACAATCCAAAGCTGAAAAGGTATAGAGCTGTTGTGGGCTGCTCTGTTTCCCAGAGATAACTGCAATTAAATTCTGTGAATTAGCTCAATTATTCAGTGCGCATACATGAAGGACGAGCAACTCCATACTGGTGATGATTATGAAAAAATAAAAAGACTCACGTCCCGACTCGAAAGACGAGCTCCGCAAATTTATCAGCGTATTTCGGAGTGATCTTTTCTTTTTGGGTAACTTTAATCAAGCGCTGGACATGAGGAAGCACCTCTCTACATGTCTCCTAAGACTCAAATCCATGGCCTTGATGGTCGCCTGTCTCGCCCCATATATTGGGAAACCTAGAGGATAAAAGCTGAATTGTGGCTGTCAAAAAGAAGGTAGCCTTCTCTTTGGGTAAATTCGCAAGAACTGTATATTGAACGAGCCTATGGACGGAAAGCGATTTTTGAACCGAACAGCGTTTGATGAATGACAGCTTCAATAATGCACCTACAGCATCTCCGAAGCTATCAAAGGTTGGTAGTCAAACATCGCATAACAGAGTTTCTTGCAGAACTACTCACTCGAAATCATCGAAGAGAAACGCCAGGCATTCATCCTTCAGAGATGCTCTTGAATTAGTGAGAAGTCGCTCGAAGATCAGGTCTGGGTCAAAAGAGGTGGGAAAGCTTAAAAGATGCCCTGCTTCAGCAGTCAACTTCTCCAGAGATATAACCCACACCGTGCTTAGCGTGAGATGGTACTCTAATGTTTCTCCTCTAGCGTGAATCTTGGACGCAAAATTCTCGTACAATTTCAGAAATTCCTCATTGTCGTAACCTCGGTCGCGAATAAATTGAATTATTTGCATAATTGCAAGTGGAAGACCGCCGAGATATCGACATATATTCGTCAGTGCAGCTACTTCTATCACCGATTCAGCTGGGAGGCCGGCCAAGGATGCCAGGGCTTGTTTCCCAGCTTCCGGGGTGAAGGAGTGTAGATGTAAGATATTCGAAGTTCTTTTCGAAGCAATAGACGAATATCGCGTTGTGATTAGAATGGGTCCTCGATTGCTTGAGACATTTTTACATGAGTCTCGGATGGTATCCAGACGATGACTTCGAAAAGCATCATAGACATGTTGGCATAATGAAGGGCAACTTGCGACTTTCCTACTCCTCCAAGTCCATGAATAGCCATGACCTTCAGTCCGTACTCATCTTTTAAAGAACTAGGATGCAGGGTCGTGCGGACCTGGGAGACTTCTGATCATTCTAGAAACCGAGGGTTCAGACCGTATGGCAATAAATGACAAGAAAGGCGTCCCTGCACACCCAGCGAGAGAGTTTTCATATTCGCGATGGCGTTTAAGGTCTCCGCAGAGTCTGCTTCGCGCGTCATGCGAACGATGTCAACTTCCTCATCCCTACGTCGAGAGTGACTCTGCAGGTTTGTCATTGCCCCTAGAAACTTTCTGTTGAACTGAGACCAATCGTTGTGCTTCTGGCAAATTTGGGATTGTTTCAGAGAAAGGTGATTGCACGTGCACAAAAAGATGATATTCATGTACCCCCATATCACTGTTGCAACACGACCATTCATTCCCAACGCCAAGGCAACTACAGGTGCGAAATCACTCAGGCCCAGTAGGACTTTCCTTAATGCATCGAGGTCTTCAGGGCCTCATTCAGAAATAGGAAGAGTCCTGATCTGATAACGAAATACTTGGCACTATGTTTGACATCTTGAGCACTTTAATTACACTGGTATCAATTTGAAAGACTTCGGCTTGAAGTGGTTGTATCTAAAGTAGGTATAATGGTTTGATATGTGTCACGGGAAACTCACTTGGTATACTTAGGGGGTCAAGTTATTCATAATAGCGATGCTGCTTTTTGCAACAATGTGCTACTGGATAACAAGCCTGCCTTATTCAAATCGTGATTTGAAAATATTTCGCCTCAGGGAACCAAATTTGATCAAGTAGATGCGTAGTTGAGATTCTCAGATACTTCTGCAGAGTGCTCCGAGCAAGGAATACTCACCAAATTCCACATCATTTCTTTTATCAACACTGTCAAGGTACGAAATGTTTCCAAGCCTGATATATTCGAAGAGTGGAAAGCTAGAGCCCTGTCCGAATCGCTCCTTCTTGTCTTGTCTTGTAACAAACACTCACACAAGTACGAAGGTCGCGGTCAGAAGTCAGGAAATTACAGGGTCTCAAACCCTGTAGGTACGCTATATCTCTAGTACTAGTATGCTAGAGAGCAGCATAGGTCCCTAGCAGTAGCTAAGAACATCCTAGAAGTAGCTGCTTACCTCCTGTAGGCTAGTCCGAATATAATATAGGCAAAACCAAGAGAAAATCAGGACAAAATGAAGAAGAATGTCGTTCTTTCGTCTTAAATCTAAGCTATTTAGCTTTATCTATGTACATGAAGCTTCTCTTTGCCCTTCAATCTACTTTCTTTATATTCATTGCTACTTTCTAGTGTAGTGGGGTTCTAGGGTGAATGACATTTTTCGGTCATTTCGCTAGTGGAAGCACGTGTTGAAGACTCTCTATAAAGGAGGTCCTACTAAGCGCCTACACAGCAGGAAGAAAACACACACACAAGAGAAGATTCATGACGTACGGAATACTGACAGCAGCAGAAGATTCATGGAGATAGAGAAGAGAGAATAGATTGCGTTGTTACGAATGGAGCATTGATCGTACGGATTTTATTGACTGATATTCTTTTCTTACTGATTCATTGATTTATCTACTTATTTATTGCTTGTTGTTTACACTGCTTTCTGGTCTTTCGAACACACGGTTTTTGCTTTAGGCTCTTGCTTCAGTTGTTCTTCCGACATATACATATCGAGAGTCAGCTGAGAGCCAATAAGATTCTTATTTTATTAGCTGCTCCTCCTACCCTCGTACAGTATTCGATATACAAGGCTTGCAGAGATCTTTAAGTCTGACAACAACTGTACTTCGTACGCAATACGAGAACAAGAGTAGCTTCTTGTAGTTAAGTTTTTCGTCAAAACTTTAAGAACAGCCTGTGTATAAGCTACCGAAAGCTGTAACAGCACAGGATGAAATAAAGGTAAGAAGAGGCATATGGAAGTGCGTTCTTAGTTATATTTTCCTATAGGCTAGCTACGGAGAAAAATAGAATATGAAGAGAAAAGAAAGGAAAGGAAAAGAGAGGAGTCTGTGTACAAATAAGGGGCTCTGCCCCTAGTCAGAATCGGTTCCGACCTCGTAACTTGAACCTGCTCCTCACAAAAGCCGCAGTCGACTTAATCGAAAACTATCTTCTACATGCAAAGGCTCAGGAATCGTATGTTCTTTTCATCCTCTATCTTTTGCCTTATGCTAAAGCTTGCTAACGCTAGTTTAAAAGACGCTTGTTCGTTCTTGAATTGCAAGTAACTATCTATTTAAATCATACAAATATAAAGCAACAAGACGAGCGCCGATCGAGTTTTTTGTTCGAGTTCTAGAGCTCTCTGAAACAACACTTGAAAGTATACTTGCTAAGCTTTGGCTGTACTCTTAGCATCTAAATTATCAGGAGTTGCAAGCTCTAAACTAGATTCGTCATCAGAATCAAGGCTACTAAGTATAATTCCCAGAGCGTGGTCGTTTATTTTGCCTAATTAAAATAAAGCAAGCGCTAGCAACAGTACAAAATCACTAGCAGCAAAGTGCTATTTTGTAGGGTACGAAATTCAAAGAATACTTTTATTCTGGATAACTACCTCTCATTCATGTGTTGGCAGACCCTACTATAATTTATTGCCTAATAGGGAGTAAGCAGCCACTTACAGGGTGTTCTTAGCTACTGCTAGGGACCTATGCTGCTCTCTGGCGTACTAATACTGGAGATATAGCGTACCCACAGGGTTTGAGACCCTGTAATTTTCTGACTTCTGACCGCGACCTTCGTACTCGGCGTGAACGAATAATTCGTTTTAGGATGCCTATCCATATATATTATAAAGCCGCTGCACTTATAGGATCAATCTGCTCAAAAATCAAGATCATAATCCCGAGAGTCCATCTTTTTGATTCCACTAGGCATAATGGGCTCGGTCTGGAATGAACGATAATAGAGAATATGGAGAGTCATGCGCTGATCTGAACTGCTTGCTCTTAGCTCATGCTCGGCTTAGTTGATTCAGCTGGGATATACGCAAGTTCTGCAAGCAAGGAATGAGGTGGGTGACGTCGGCGAGCAGGCAATATTACTGTGCTGGTTGCGTCTTGGATCACATGACCTCGGTGAACAAGCTGTTGGGAATAAACAAGACTTCGACGTGGCTCAATGGGCACGAAGCTGGGCGAGTGCCTTGGTGGATTTATGCAGCTCTTTGCCCAAATCTGAGATGATTCTGATCTGTCGTACTTAAGAAAACAAACTTCTATTGGTAGTGTTACGCAGTCTTGAGTTGTCGGCCCAGTCGTGTCAACTCGGCTAATCTCGATCATCTTCGTGTTGTCGTCTCATAGGTTAGAAGTGTGCCCTGCAGGTTGTAAATGTGCCCTGCATGGCGGGCATCTTTTCTTGCAACATTTGTGGTACGATAGTCCTTTTGTTTCACTTTTCAGTCTGCATGATCAATTTTGGGTCGGTTCGCACCTTTCCATCCTCCCGAATCTCTTCAAATGCGGCTACTTAGAAGCTTCCAGCGGTGAGCATTAAGTCATACTACTTTCAAGAAGTGCTCACTGTTATCTTTTCTAATCACAAGGCTATAGCCCAATGTGTCATTGGCTTGCAGTTTGAGAGCCCATGGCCGGAGCCCTCGTATTGAAGCATACTGTTGTAGCCGAACATAGAGCAACATTCTCAGTCAACAAATTGGGACACCGATATCAAACTTGGGAAATAAAAAGCCTTTGACTACCAGATACCGAAAAGAGAGAAACATGGTCCTGCATTGACTTCTGTGTTCTGCTCAGACCTCACTTGTTCGATTGAGGGAGGCCTGCTCTCTCATCAGGATTTCAGTTGAGGATGAACAGTTCTATCGAAGACCAAGGTAGGAGCGACAACATTCACCAATTTAACAACAACTCTATTTCTTCATCTCCGACCACTGTTAATGTCAACGAGGCAACCTTTCTTCAGGGTAGACTACGAGGGCCTGAGGGAATTCTTGATACTACACACTCGGAAATTGTACTTGCAACAAACAATTTACGGACCAATTCATTATATCATAATGAAATTCAAAATCAGCAGTCGCTGTTTCCTCCAGCAAGCTTCAACTCGACCGAAAATGGTCCAATAGGCATATCCCCCCACGCATACGATGACAGGTATTTTCCTTCTGTCTACCCGTCTGTTTATTACTGGCCATACAATTCTAGTACGGTTGAGTATCAGGACCCAGGAGATGAGCATTTGGTATGAAACCTACGTTATACAAGGATTGGATGAAGTTAACATTTTAAGATCGACCAAGAAGATCAGCCACTCAAAAACATAAGCCAAAGTAGTCAGGAAATCCGCCACGGTTCCGAGAGAGGCAACAGAAATAGACCCAGATGTTTTCTGTGCAATACAAGCTTCTGTAGACCTGCGGAATTGAAACGACACCAGCGGGACAAGCATGATAATGGCGGTCATCTCTGTGGGGACTGTCAGAATGAGGGGGTGAACGGTGGCAAAGCGCTGAGGCGAGATCACTTCCTCAAACACCTTCGTCTAAAACATGGCTTTTCAGAACCGATAAAGTCCTTTCCAACTTGTTCGTTCGCTTCTTGCCAACCAGAAAACCAGCATCAGGAGCTGTGCTTTACAACAGAGCATAGCTTGAATGTTCACTTACAGACTGTACACAGGATATCTTACCAGCGTTCGTCTTCCCTCCTATATTCTGTGCATTGAATAATCTTGGGCATACTGATAGTAAGATAGGCTCTGGATTTCTTTCAGGAGAGCAACTCTCATCTTCAAATAGTCCAGTAGGAAACTCTAGTCGGATTTTTAATGGCAAACGTTCTTGGCAGGAGGCTCAAGACTTGGATCAGGACGTTAAACGACTAAGGTAAAGTACTCCCTTAATATTGCAAACAGAGAAATATGTACTTATCAATTTTCAGATCATCCACTCCTATATCAGATTTGAATCTGGATAATGAGACCTTCGCAAACTTAGAAAGCATTATCTCTCGTACTCTCGCTCAAGACAATGTAGCAATTGCATATGGAACACCAGAATCTGGGTCTGATGAAGATGTTACATACTACATAGAAAATGTGAGCGCGTATGATTTTATTAGAGCTAAGCCGAGTTAGTACTCCCCCTTCTGAATGCACTGGTACCTCTAACCCGGCAAGGATGGAATCAAATTTCGGAGATGTTTAGTTCCAAATGCTGGGTTCCCGGGAGTCCTTTCATTTCGTACGAGGCGCCCAAGAATCGTATCAAATTGTGCGTGCGGCCACCATTTGGCGGAGATATTAAAGCCAATGTTACTCGCCATCTGGAAGCTGCTCAGTGCTCAAAGGATCCGGTGCTACTTGGAAATATGCGAGAAAACCGGCTTACTTCTGGCGAAAAAACCGACAAAAGCCTCCGTCCTCCGATTAGCACAGGAATGAGAGCAAGTGACTCTACTAAAGTGTTTCCGATCAGGAGAAAAGAAGATAGTCTTGCTGTTGATTTGTGGAATAAATGCATCATCCCAGCTTTACCTGACATCCTCGACGAGCCTATGAAAACTGGCTATACGGCCTGTTTAGTTCGGAAAGGCACCACGACTGAATCAGCGACCCTAACCATCCGCATTGAAAGTCCTCAATTACCAGGCAAATCCACTAAAAAAATCGTTTTAGCCAAGATTAACGCAGCATGTAGACCATCTTTGCAGACTGCAAAGATCCGGGTCCAATTTTGCACGGGCTCGATTGTCTATCTCTCTGGTGAGGTGGAGGAGGATGAAGAAAATTGTGGGGAGAACTGCGACCGTCCGCTTTCACTTCCTATACATAACACGTACTGGGAACATGCCGGTATGGGAGCATCGATTGGGCTGCTTTGCACAAATACAGAGTTTGCAACATTGGGCTGCTATTTAAACGTTGATGGAGAAAGATTTATCCTTACCGTTGACCATTTCATTAAAAAGTCATATGAGAGTCTCCACGAAGACCGCGAGGGAGATCGAAAAACCCTGGTCTCGCCTGCTATTGCCAAGGTAAAGAGCATAAGGACCTTTCTCGAAGAATCTATTTCAGCATGGAATGCCAATTTGCAGGCCAAGCTTGGTAACAATCCTATCGAACCAGCAGACCTAGACACCCCTTCATTCCAACCTGTCTTGGAGCTATTCAGCCAGATACAGCAAGCTAAGATCTCGCTTACAGAGCATCAAAAGAAGGATATTGAATACAAAATTGGCTCACTCTCCTATCGGTGCGAGTCTGGAAGTGTAGCCCCATTGAGCCGATCTCACAGTGCCGTAAAGCAAGCTCCCGAAAATTCTAATGGCATTGAACTTGGAGTTCGGCTTGACTGGGCTATGTTTGCCGTGGATCCGGCTTCTTCTCGCAAAGGAAGGAACAGGTATCGTCAGAACCGTCATGAAAATGGAGCTACAGACTTCTTCTCCGACCAAGCACGCATCGGTGAAGGGAAGGGCGAGATCTGCCGTCGAACTTGTATTGTAGAAGGGAATGAACAAGTACGTTTTGTTGGTGGTCACAATGGGTCGCTTGAAGGTCAGGTCAACGGAACGCTTCAAGTTGTTCGATTCGAGGAACGCACAACTCTAGAGCATCATATTGTCATGTGCTCTGATCACGACAGACCGCCGATAGAGCATGCCGGTGCTTCTGGAACTATGGTGGTTAAGGTCTCAGATAACGAAATACTTGGCATGGTCTGGGCATGTAATGAGGATAGCGGACAGCCTGTCTTCACGCCGATTTGCACCATACTTGAAGATATTGGCAAGGTTATAGGGAATCAGAACGTCAATTTGGATCAGTATCCAGAACCTGAGATACCTTCAATGGCCGTTGCAGGAGCAACAGCAAGCAATGTCATACTTATTTCAGGAAGCGAACTGAACGCTCCAAAGCTAGCACCTCTCAGGCACTCAGACCTCCCAAAACCTGTCCTGAACTTCGACGACAAAGCAAGTCTATTCAAGGATTTAAAAACGAGGTTTGCCTTTCGTCCTAGGGATCGCAGCGGAAGCGATACCACACTTGAAAGCAACGCAATGGATCAGTCCCAATCGCCAGTGCCTGATCTAACTACATCTCGAACTTCATCACCAGGGTCTCTTCCAGCCACCCCAGTTATGAAATCGATCGAGGTCAAACCCCCTACGGATTATGTAAGAGGCGATCTTCCAAGCATCGAGGAAGAAACTGAGAGGTCGCTGGTCATAAATGACGGGGACGATGATGCCATTCAAATAGAGGATTTGGAGACGCTGGCCGGGAACGATTTGACCACTGAAAGTAGGCTTTCGATCCAGTTTCTTCTTAGCGGAGGGCAGCATAAGTCGTTGGGGAATTTGTTTTCTCCTACGCCCAGTCGTCGTTGGAACACTTGGCCGAATGACACTAAGCGTTTCGATAATGAATCTACCGAGGAATCTGGTCGGCTGGAAGTTATGGCACAATGAGGGGTGCGATCCTTTTACTTTGAGTTTTGATATTGTTAGTTTCCTGAAGGTTATGGCTCAGTGAGGGGGGGGCGATTTTTTGACTTTGAGTTTTGATATTGTTAACTTCCTCATCATGTTTTTGCTTTTCTCTTGATAAATTCAATTTGTTCTGCATCTGATTTGAGTTAAATCTTGTTAGCTGCTATCGTATCCTTCCCTACCCTACTAAGTATTGGTTTAAGAAAATAAAGTCAGTTCTTGCACGTTGTGACTCGCTCATTTAAAACAACACTCTCATCGAATACAAGTTTAGCCTTTCTAAAAAATTACATAAAGTTCATGGCTATTTACTAACATAATATTAAAGAATAACGATGGTACTATCAATAAGGCCAAGTGTAAACAAAAATCAAACTGACCGTGATTCTGAGGCCTTGAAATACTACTAGATTAATTTACATAAGGCTCTTGAACTAGCAGTTACTTGCTCTTTTCTTGGAATTATGGAGATTTAATTAAGAACGGCGCTCCTCCGAGCACGGTTTGCAAAGACCAATGGGCACCCATCCTATGTTGAGTATTAGCAAAAGCATGAGCCGAAAAGAAACATCAGAAGGCTGTTTGAGTAGTACTTGCCATGGGGAAAAGTGTCGCAAAAACTCTTATCTCCTCCGACTTCTCCGTAGCATAATGTTGCCAATTAAGCTCGAGTGCTGCCTTGCCAATCATACCCGCCATCGAGAGTGGTACATACCGCCTCGCCAGGCAATCATGTGGCCCTGCACCGAAGACGAGCCAATTCTTGGTTTTGGACTCGGCATCTCCCGTGATCCAGCGATCGGGATCGAAGACATCGGGATTGGGGTAGACATCGGGGTTGTGGAGCGCTGGATAGCAGGATGGGATGATCATGGAGCCTTTAGGGACGGTGTAGTTTGGCGTGACGGGGAAGTTCTTGGTTGCTAGGTAGGGAACGAATATAACGGGTGGTCGGTGGCGGAGGAGTTCTTTGATGACTGCGTTGGTGTAGGTGAGTGATTCTAACATGGGAAGATCGAATGGTTTGCTTCCATCACCACCCCGCGCCGCTAAATTCTCTTCTCGCAATCGGTCGAGTACATCGGGTCGCTGGGCAAGGATTTGGAATAGCCATGTTGTAGCACTACTGGACGCATCTTGAGATGCAAAGAGGAAGGTGAATAATGTCTCTCCGATCTCTTCATTCGTGAACTCCCGGATCAGGTTTGATGGCTTCTCCACATTTGGGTCCCCTGCTGCTATTCTCTCTCGGTATCGCTTAGATTCCATCATATGTGATACCCACTGGTCTACGATACAAGTAGGCGTTGCGCCGGTCGCCATATTTGCCTTGCATGCAGCCGCACATTTTGCAAACTCAACATGAATAGCATCGGCCACTCGCTTCCCTATCCAGGGCTTGGTGAACGGGATGTAAATTGAAAAGGGAACGTTGACTAATTCAAGAGCAGCAGTGGCAAGGTAGAAGTCATCGGCGATTTTCTTGACTGCATCTTGAGATATATAATCACCAAAGAATGTGCGGCACGAAAGCGCACAGTTGATCTCACGGAACATGGTCATGAACGCCATTGGCCGTCCCTGATTCGCCTCGCTCGCGGCAACAAACTTGTCAAAGTAGTCGGCCAATACTTTTTCTTGGACTGGGAGGTAGCTAGCCATAGCCTTGTTGGTGAAGAGTGGAGTCAATCCTCTCCGATATTCAGCGTGTACTTTTCCCTGCAGAAAAACCCAGGCTTTATGACCGATGATATCTTTTGCGAGCGGTACTATGCACGGTTCAGCATAGGAGGGAGACTTGAAAACCTTGTGAGCTATATCTCGATCAGATGCTAGGACGACGAATCTGGAGTGTAAAGCGTGAGTCAGCAGTGGGTCGTTGAGATGGGGTGAAATGAATATGGACGAGAGCATACTTGTGAAAGACAGACACGCAACACAGTGGTCCACTTGCCCACTGTGTAAGATAGGCTTCGAACTTTGGATGCAGTGCTTGAATGAAGGGTCCCATAAGTGGAATTTTGAGAGGAGGTCCAGCAATAGACCCTTTTCGTTTGATGTACATTACTGGGGCGGTGTCAGTTGGATGAAGCTGAATGTTTCTAGCACCAACCTTGGTCATAGACTACCACTACGAGCAAAAAAATCACAAAATATTGCCAGGTGGACCATTTTACGAAAAGTATCAGTAGATTGGCTTGTAATTGAGAAGTGCCGTAAGGCCATGTCCGAGCTAACTCCGGCTGAGCGGAAGTGGTGTTGAAGAGTTCGCCAGCCATAATGAAGTTATGGTAGAGCAGAGTTCACCGAGTTTTGGCCAAAGAAAACAAAGTACTTCATCCTCCTTTATACGTTCATTTTAGGAGTTGTGGTTGGATGCTTGGTGTGTATAGATTGCCGAATTAGGACTAGACTCCGAAGTTCCAGATGTCGGGGTCTAGTCCTCTTTCGGTCATTATGGTACGATACCTCTTCCAAGATTCTGAAGTGAGAATTCCTTTCTATTGCCACTACTTCTTCTTTAGTGACTCAATTGACTTCTTCAAGATGTCACAAACTCTTCGTCGGTCCTGCGCTGCATGCGCTAAATCGAAGCACAGTTGTGATCTCCGCATACCGCGGTGTACCCGTTGCATCAAGCGAAATATCAAGTGTTTCTATGCTAATGAACCCCTGAGAAGGTCTCCAGCTGTTCCTAGCCAAGAAAATAGGAGACCAATAAGAATTCCGGATGAGTCCGGCACTTTATCTTGCTACAGATTTGGGTCTCTCGACCCTTTCGATTCATACCCGCAGACGAGACTTCCTCGGGAACGGGTTCAACGTCTCATATATAGCTGTATGCATAGCTCCATTGCAGTCATCGATTTAGTATCGCTTACACATCCCAGTCCTTCACAAAATCGCTTTCGAATACTACCCTCTTGACCTGAACGCAACCTCAAATCCTTTTCTCATCTCTTGGTGGCCACTTGCTCTTGGCGACCCAGCCCTCTTTTGGTAAGGGCAACATAAAAGTTAGCCAACTGCATGTTGAAGGAGTAAAAACACTGGTCAATATGAGAGGGGGTATCAATGCAGTAAGACAAACGAGTCCACTTACTGCGAGAATGGTCAGCTGGTAAGTTATTCAAGTCAATTACAGGATAAAGTTCATGGTTCTCAAGGGTGTCAATGCTCATCATGGGTCAGCCTCAATTCGAGACCCAAGACGATGTCGGTATTGGTGATGGCATACCTCCCATTCCAGAATGGCAACTGGATCTAAGCACAATTCAAGATGATTTATACGACATCAATGAGATGAAAATCAACGACGAAGTCAGAAATGTCTACATACGTCTCCGTAATGTCTTCCAAAGAGCACATCAGGTACCTCTCCCAGGCACACGTCTGCATGATCTCACGTGTTTTATTATCCATCGACTTCTACTCTTAGCTCCAAGTTCAAATACAGGGGATTGCCAGTCCTCAACAATCACCGAATGCATTCGCTACGCAATCATACTCTACATGTTCATCATCCAAGGGCCAACCTATTACTCTCATGCAGTAATATTGAACACAATGATTACACGGTTCAAAGAAAATCTCAAACAACTTCAATCGTCGACTCGTTTGCATGATTCGCTTGATATCTGGTTCCTTGCGGTTGGAATGGTGGCCTCGTCTGGCACGGTCCATTACGAGTGGTTTTTGGAGAGGGCATCGGATGTGGCTGCTTCCCTAAAGTTGGGTAGTTGGAATGAAGCTCTGGTACTTATCAAGACTGTTTTATGGTTCGAGACATTGCAAATTGACGGTGTTTTTAGGCCTCATTGGAATGCTGTTTTTAGTGCCAACCAAAAGGAGCCCCAGAAATGATGGTTTGTGTCTTGCCAGAGGGCGCTCCAAGATAAGCTGATGATATAATACCGTGTTTAATACATTATATATAGCGTACATGTGTACCTTGGAGTGTCTTCTAATAACCATCAAGCCACCTGTTTTCCATTTTCAATAAATTTCACCCTCCCTAGAGGACCAAAATGCTTGATATTGCACCACGGCCGAAATGAGGCTCTCCCAACGCAACGTACGCACACCCAGAAGCAGCTGGATGAAAGTACCTGGAAATTTGCCGCGTATATAGTGTAAACTGCAAGGGATATAAAAGCACCGGAATAACTTCCCAGCGGCACGTCGTAAACCGGCAGGAGTTTTCCCGCGGAATGAGCAAGGCGAGCTATTCTCGAATATCGTGTTGCAGATAGGTCACGGTCACGTTCTGGAAGAATTTAGTGAACCGTTCTTCGTCATGGACCGCCAACCGAGATGGGTATCGGGAGGGTATCACCGGCGGTCTCCAATGCTAGCCGAACATGAATTAGAAGCGATCTACGCCTGGACTCCCATTTGTTTTGCCTAAAGGAGTGTATACATCTCGCTGTATGGGAAAGTGCGGCGGTGGGGGCGGGGGCGGGGTCGTTGCTGTAGGTAGATCATCTCGGTTGCCTCGATTCCCTGCTCCAAACCATGTCCGCTGCCTGCACGCTGAACACATGTGGATATACTTCCTCTCGCTTGTCTGCTCTGGACGTGACATGACGGCTCTTATATATAGAAGCGATGGCGGATCCAGAGGCGACCGTGGTTGATCGATGGTGTTTATGTGAGCATCAATCACTTCGAGATCATGAAGTTTTCCTCGACGTTGGTCGTTGCCATCGCTAGCACAAGCAGCCACGCTACTTCAATTCCCATCTACAAGAACCCCAAGGCGAGCGTCGAGGACCGAGTCAGCGATCTCCTCTCGCGCATGACCATCGCAGACAAGACAGCACAATTGATCCAAGGCGACATCTCCAACTGGATAAACACCACCGACAATGCATTCAACGCGAGCGGTTTGGCATGGAACATGGCCACCCGCGCCGGCCAGTTCTACGTGGGCTACCCTGTGGACCAACAATGGATCTCAGAGGGTGTGAAGAGAGCACAGGATTACCTGGTGCACAATTCTACCTTGGGTATTCCGGCTTTGGTCCAGAGTGAAGGCATTCACGGGTTCTTGATTGGGAATGCAACTATCTTTAACTCTCCCATCGCTTATGCTTGTTCTTGGAATCCTGCACTGGTTGAGAAGATGGGAGCGGCTATAGCTCAAGAAGCGCTTGCTCTTGGAGTCAATCAGCTCTTTGGCCCATTGGGAGATCTGGCTCGAGAATTGAGGTACGGAAGAGTTGAAGAGACGTTTGGAGAAGATGCCTTTTTGGCTGGAGAGATTGGATATGGTTATATCACAGGTACGCTTCTTTGCCATTGATGCATTCCTGATGGTAAAGTTTTCAATAGGTCTACAAGGTGGAAATGTGAGTGCTACAGTCAAGCATTTTGCAGCATACGCATCTCCAGAACAGGGTCTCAATACCGGACCCGTGCATGGTGGCGAGCGAGAACTTCGCACCACCTATCTTCCCTCGTACAAGCGTCAGATCATCGATGCGGGAGCGTACTCAATCATGTCAGCATACTCCTCCTACGATGGAGTTCCTCTCATTGCCAGCCACCACATCCTCACCGACATTCTTCGCGGAGAATGGGGTTACGAATACTGGGTGACCAGCGATGCCGGTGCTACGGATAGGTTGTGCGATGCATTCAACATGTGCCTGTCTAAACCGATCGATAAAGAGGCCGTGACCATGTACGCTCTCCCTGCTGGAAACGACGTCGAGATGGGAGGCGGCTCCTACAACTTCGCGAGCATTCCAGACCTGGTGGAATCGGGCAAGTTGGATATCAGCGTCGTGAATACGGCCGTCTCCCGCATCCTGCGTGCCAAATTCAAAATGGGACTCTTCGAGAATCCGTACCTGGGAGCAGCTGCCAATAAAACAGCCTCTTTGATACATACCCCAGAGAACATCGCCCTCGCTCGTGAGTTGGACGGAGAATCGATTGTCTTGCTCGAAAATCATGATAATGTCCTTCCCCTTTCCAAGACCGCGAAGATTGCTGTCATTGGTCCAATGGCTCACGGGTTTATGAATGTAGGTTGGTAGATCTTGTATTAGAATCAAACTAATGGGCAATAGTACGGAGACTATGTTGTAAACGGGAGCTACTTACGTGGTGTCACACCACTTGATGGTATTACCGCTGCTAGTAAAGGAGGTTTGTTGCTCTCAGCCATCAGATGTAAATCTACTCATCACTCTCAGTTGTCACCTACGCTCAAGGTTGTGAGCGATGGTCGAATGACCAGTCTGGTTTTGCAGAAGCCGTCTCTGCCGCTTCTGCGGCCGATGTAGCTGTGGTTGTCGTTGGGACGTGGTCGGTAAGTAAATCATGATCCATACGTGACGGTACTGATGTAAATCTCCAGCGCGATCAAAACCAACTTTGGGAAGGCTTAAATGCCACTACTGGGGAACACGTCGATGTCGCATCTCTGAATCTGGTCGGAGCCATGCCTCACCTGGTCCAAGCCATCATCAACACGGGAAAGCCAACTGTGGTCGTCTTCTCCTCGGGGAAACCCATCACCGAAGCCTGGATATCATCCAACGCATCCGCGCTCGTGCAGCAATTCTACCCCTCGGAACAAGGCGGCAACGCCCTCGCTGACGTTCTTTTTGGCGACGTGAACCCCAGCGGCAAGCTCTCCGTCGGCTTCCCCTACGACGTCGGCACCACCCCCATCTACTACGACTACCTCAACTCGGGCCGCAGCGTCTCCCCGGGGATGGCCTACCCCAACGGCACCCTCTCCTTCGGCCACCAGTACGTGCTCAACACGCCCGTTCCGCTCTACGAGTTCGGCTACGGGAGATCCTACTCCACCTTCACCTACTCGGGGCTGACGCTCTCCGCGACCCACGTCTCCGCCACGGACACCATCACCGTCAGCGTGGCCGTGACGAACGCGAGCCCGCGCGACGGCACCGAGGTCGTGCAGGTCTACGTGCAGGATCTGCTCACCAGCGTCGTCGTGCCGAATCAGCTGCTCAAGGGTTTTGCCAAGGTGGCCATCAAAGCGGGCAGCACGGCCACGGTGCACATCCCCATCACGGTCGGGGATCTGGGGCTCTGGGATATCAATATGCGGTACGTGGTGGAGCCCGGAGAGTTTCGGGTCCTGGTCGGGAGTTCGAGCGCCGATCTGAGGGGGAATGATACGTTTAATGTTGTTTAGGAGGGACTGACTTGTGATTGTGGTTGCATGAGCGGCCAAAATGTGGAGCTGGATAGCTAAAAGTATCTTGGATAATGGATAGTACTAAGATGATATTGTGTAGGTGAATGGCTAAAAGTATTTTAGATGATGAATAGTATGCAGATGATATTGTGTAGGTGAATGGCTAAAAGTATTTTAGATGATG
>QYAI01000084.1:116372-183559 GCA_003988855.1 Arachnopeziza araneosa
CAGATGATATTGTGTAGGTGAATGGCTAAAAGTATTTTAGATGATGAATAGTATGCAGATGATATTGTGTAGGTGAATGGCTAAAAGTATTTTAGATRATGAATAGTATGCAGATGAAACTTGTCTTTTTGGTGTTGAATTTTAGGGAGGGAGGTTCAGTTAGTGACGGTGAAAAATGCAGGTTGTAAATGTGCTAAGCGACATTGTGAAAAGGAGAGGGTCTCTTCAAAACGAGAAACATTTCTAGACCCGTGAACATATGGAATGACATCCAATGATCAGATCCCACATCTCTCAGCTGATGACACATCCAATAATCAGATTTCACAACATGTCTTGGTTGGCATTATATCTCACAGGAACCGTGGTGCAAATGCAGAGAGCAGCACCAAGACGTGACGGACAATCTATATCTATTAACTCCATCAACTCTATCAACTCCATCACCATGCACCCATCTCACTCCGAAACAACAACGACCTTGACCTCGCTGTTCAAGATCTCCTTCCCAAGCAGCGCGCCATCAGGACCCACGCTCAGCGTCCCCTTCACGTTGCCCTCGCTATCCACGAGCTGCGTTTCCGCGCCGGGGCCCGCGTGATACAAGCGCACCTCGACCTCGTTGACATAGTCATAGACGGTGCGGCGCTCCTGCTCCTTGCCCAGGACCAGGACGGTGTTCTCGCGGACGTAGAGGGGCAGGGTATCGAAGCCGTGCGTCTCGGTGAGCCAGGCGGGGCCGGAGCGGACCGCGCCGGAGAAGAAGGCGGTCCAGCGGCCGGGGGGGAGGTAGAACTGGACGGTGCCGGAGGCGGCGAAGACGGGGGCGGCGAGCAGGCGCGCGCCGAGCATGAACTGGCGGTCCAGGAACCAGGCCGTCGGGTCGTCGGGGAACTCGAGGCAGGTGGCGCGGATGCTGAGCGGGAGGCCGGCGGCGGTGGAGGCGGCGGCCTGTGCGGCCAGGTACGGCATCAGGCGGGCCTTGAGGGCGGTCCAGCGGGCGAGGGTGCGCGTGCAGCTGTGCGGCGAGGGCGAGTCGGCGTCGATGGTCCAGGGCACGCGGTAGCTGTTGCTGCCGTGCAGGCGGCTGTGCGAGCACAGGAGCCCAAAGGCCACCCAGCGCTTGTAGATCCACGGCGGCGGCGCGCCCTCGAAGCCGCCGATGTCGACGCTCCAGAAGGTGAAGCCGCAGAGGCCGAGGGAGAGCCCGCCGCGCAGGGATTCCGCCATGGCTTCCGGGGTGGATTCGCAGTCGCCGCCCCACTGCAGCGGGAAGCGTTGGGACCCGGCGGTGGAGGCCCGCGCGAAGAGGACGGCCTCGCGGGCGCCGTAGCGTGTCTGCAGCGCCTCGTACACGATCTTGTTGTAGAGGAAGGCGTAGTAGTTGTGCATCTTCTGGGGGTCGACCGTCGGGTCGTGCCACTGGATGTCCTCGGTGGGGATCCTCTCGCCGAAATCCGTCTTGATGGCATCGACGCCGCTGTCAAACAGCCGCTCCATGCAGCCGACAAACCACGCCGTGGCTTCGGGGTTGGTAAAGTCCACGATGCCCATCCCCGCTTGCCACAGGTCCGTCTGCCAGACGTCGCCGTTCTTCCGCTTCAGCAGGTACCCCTTCTCTGCTGCCATCTTGAACACGGGGGATGCCTGCGCGAGATAGGGATTCGTCCAGACGCAGACCTTCTTGACCAATCCCGCCGCCTTGATGCGCCTAATCATGCCCTTGGGATCCGGGAACATGTCCTGATCAAAGACGAAATCGCACCAGTGGAAGGCCTTGAGCCAGAAGCAGTCGTAGTGGAAGACCTCGACGGGGATGTCGCGCGCGCGCATGCCCTCGAGGAAGGCGTTCACCGTCTCCTCGTTGTAGTTGGTGGTGAAGGAGGTCGAGAGCCACAGGCCGAAGCTCCAGCTCGGCACCCTGCCCGCGCGGCCCGTCAGGGTCGTGTATCGGTACAGGACCTCCTTGGGGGAGGGCCCGTAGATCAGGTACCATTTGAGGCGCTGGCCTTGGACGCTGGTCTGCACGCGGCACGAGCGCTCGCTCCCGATCTCGAGCTCGACCTGGTCCGGCGTGTCGATGAAGATGCCGTACCCGCAGGAACTCAGCCAGAAGGATATGTTCTTGTACGCTTGCTCCGAGGACGTGCCACCGTCCGCGTTCCATAACGTGATGCTCTGGCCCACCTTGTTGAAGGCGCCGAAGCGCTCACCCAGACCATGCACGCTCTCGCCGACGCTGAGCGTCGTCTGGGTGAACATGTAGTGCTTGAAATTCCTCATGTCGGCCAGCTGCATGCGGTTGCTGGGCGCCGGACTGTAGGCAAATCCCACGCTGTGGTTGAGCAGCGATGTGAGATGCTTGGATCCGTCCGTGGATTGGAACTGGATGTCGAAGGTGTGTTCATCCGAGCTGACTGTAGCGCTGAGCGAGCCAGATGACAGCGTCGTGCCTCTATCTGACGTAGAAATCTCGGCACCATCTTGCGGTTTTCCCGCTGGGAAGAGATCAAAATGCGGTCCTGAATCAATGGCTCCAGACCAGTGCGTGGCTTCAACCGCAATGACGCCGTCAAAGACTGCTTCGATATCCTGGAGTTGTGAGTCTTCTGCCACTGCGAGTCTCAATCTACTTACAATCGTCACCGTAGGCAAGTTCAGTGTATCGCCTCTCGATCTGATCTTCTTCGTCGGACACAGCAGCGATATCGCCCGCCCGTCTGGCCGGTGGGTGATGGAATAGACCTCCTCTGCGTACTCGGGTGCCTTGCCCTCGAGCGGCATCCACATGCCATCACGAAACTTCATGATGTCTCTTCACACAAATATACTTACTCACGACAAGAAAAAACACGGCGAGATCAGCCCCAGAATGCGCCACGCCAGAAGTATTTGTGAGAAGAGAAATGCCCGCTCGGTGCGAGGTGCGAGGTGCGGTCCTGTGAGATCTTCTCTCCCTCCGCTAGCTGCCGCAGACGGTTCGTTGTCCATCATCAACTGCCGCCGGTCACCTCAGCAGTCTCGAGAGTTTCTCCATCCGTTCGTTCTCTCCTTCCTCTTCCAATCGATGGAAAATCGAACGTTGTCGCACCTGCCGAGCCCCCGCCGAGCCCCCGCAGATCATTAATTCCCCCTGCCCTTCCCCCGCCCCTTCCCCCACTTCCCCCACCGCCGCTCCGGTTCCCGAAGCCCGAAGCCCAGCCCCATGGACACCAGCCCCATGGACACCGGCCCTTCACTACCGATGGGCTGGGGCGGTCGGTGGCCGCTCTTTCTTTCTTCCTTGGGGGGAGCGGTGTGGGGAAGCGCCCGCTTGGCCGTAGGGGGAAGGCAATTATCATGTGCTTGCCTGTTGTGCTTCTGGGGCGTCCGTTGCACTGATATTTCCATCCAAGTTCCCACTCGTAATACAATGGCCATTTGATCAATCCATCGTGACTTCAAGTTCGAATACAACTACCTATCCTACATTATTGCCAGCGAGGTATTCATCATGACTTTTGAGTTTGAATATAATTCCTACCCTACACTATTCGACAGCGAGGTATTCATCAACGCTGACAAAATAGCAATGAAATTTTCCGCAGCGCCCCAGATAGCACCAAGTGGTCCTTCGCTCTCATCTCTCCTCTCCATATTATGATCGTCGTGACTCGATAACAGCTTGATGCCTTCTCGCAAGATCTTTCCCGCCGAATTTGGGCGATTGATATCGCCAATCTGAGCCATGTAGGGCGTCATCTGGTCGCCAAAACGCACAAACAACTGGATGAGCTCGTCGTCACACGGTCGGTCGAGTTGGATCAGAGATGTTCCATGACTTCCCAGCTGTTCTAGGCCTCCTGATATCTGTGTATGAGGCGACAAAAGATTGTAGTGGTCGGGGCTGCCGTGATGCTCCGAAGTGGGATGCCGCCGTTGCAGAGCACGATCTGAATTGGTATGTGACGATTCGCTAGCTCGGCGAATCCTGTCATCGTCAACTCTACGCGGTTCATAAACACCGTCAGCAGGCTGTGACTTGACTGCTAAAGTTGACACGCTGAAGGCCCAGATGATCAAGGTAGCTAGATATTTAGCGAATGGTTCGATGACAGCACCACAGCTATATCTACGCAGGTGCCAGAAAACAGAACCTGCATGAATGATCGCCAATCGCGCTTTAGACTGATCATACACAGCCCAGTCAACGAGATTCTTGGGGAGCCCCTGCTCTTGCATAGTGGGATAGAGGTAAGAATTAGAGTGGTTTCGAGACCCCTGATGAAATATCGCTTTCGCAAACTCTTGAAGGTCAGATACCGGGGCCAACAAAACAAGTCGAGAGAGATGAAGGTGCAAAACGGTAGGATGCTCGAAACCAGATGCTTGAAGAATTGTGGTGTATGCTGACCAATGTAGCACATCAAGGCAGTCACAACTTCCATTTATCCACCTGGAAACCACGGGATTAGTCTGTGGCCGCGCTGCACTCTCCCGTGTGACTGGCTGATTAGGTTCACTTAAAGATGTTGGGACCCAGTCTGATAAACTGTCCTTATGATACCTAGCAACTTCCCACACTCGACGGTACATGCCGTGGATCAGGAGAATTCTGCTCAGCTCACCAAGGTTTGGTACGAGTATTTTTTCAGTATAGAGCACATTAAGTGCAGAACCAAGTGATGGTGGTCCTGTGAATATAAGTTAGTCAGGCAATGTAATCCAATCGAGCTGAGACGAACCGCTATTGAGAATGAGTAGCTGCGACATAGGAGGCACCGGTTTATCCCAGATTTGTTCCGGACATGGTAAAGGCGCCTTTCCATCCGAAAGATCCATGTGAGTTCGGAAATCGGTTTCGTATGCCATCATACAGTCAAGCATCTGTCAATAAGTTAGCCGAATTGATCCTCGAAGATCTCACAATGATCTTACCCATACAAAGTATCCCGCTCTGCATCTAAGTTCTCCTTCGAGCCATTGTTGCCAGACTTGATCTCCTTCTCTCTCAATAACATGGGCGGCTCGCAAATAATTGTAGTGATTTGACGTCAACGCCTGGCTCTCGATGCAAGTGGTCACCAGATTAGCGCGGTCCTCTTTGGCTAGACTGACTAGCCTTGGATTTCGACTGTGAAACATCCCCAAAACATTCAGAATGCGGGCCTGCAGAATTTTAAGTCCTTGAGGTGACTCGGATCTTGAAAGGCCGAAAATTCCGGGAAACTCGGTGTGACTGTTGTCTGATATTGTAGCTAACTTCAACAGTTCATACGCTAATTCTTGCAAGAACTCGCTATGTTTCCGTACATATCTCGTTCTCATGTAGCAAGCTCCAATGGCGGAGATGGTGATTTCCAACAGGCACCCATTTCTACTATTCAGAAAAGTTCCTTTGTGCAAAAGAGGAAAATTTTCATGAAATTTGTCGAAATATAATCTAGCAAATAAGTTGAGTTCTTCCAGGGATGGCAAATTGCCTACGTGAGACACAGCAATTTGCCGCCGCGATGGATGTTGCAAATATTCTGTAAGAGCAATGTATGACTCAGAACCCCAGATCGCTGACTGGCCGTCCAGATCTGAATAAACGCCGAAAATTCTTGAGTTATCGTGATTACTCTGGTTGAGATGAATGTCTGTTTGACTGCCAAAGAGTAGGCGATTCTGCTGTTGTCGGCGAGCCGGAATTGGTAATCTTGCTCCTTCTCCATCAGCATAAAATATTGGAGCCTCAAATGGCGTCTCGACCACCGACATAGTTTCTGCTGGAGATGAAGCAGTGCTATGATTTGAAATCGAATTATTTTGTCTTCAGTTTAGATTAGATTTGGATTTTTCGGAAGGGCCAGCCAATACTAACCGTTCCCTCTGTTGCAGAAGCTCCCTTGGAGTCTCTCTTGTGAAAGGGTACTGCGAGTCGACCCCTACAGACTTTCCTGATTGAAGCAACAAGGCACTCGGACCTCGATTGGTCTGAGGAATGTTGTTTGAGGGAATCCAATTGATTTTAGAGTAGTTATAGATGCTTCCAATATTTACTTCGCTAACGTGGGGGACGAGACAAGCACCTGGGATTATAGTTTGGTCTGGTTCAATGAAGCTCCGGGAGAGCGATTGATCTTCAGCACTCATCGCAGATTTTTCTGACAAATTCCTTTGTGCAGCAGAATTTGTGGCAGGCGGAGATACTCCAGAACCATCGGCATCATGTGATTGTCCGGAGCCTGGACTGAAATCCAATACTTCGACGAGTTGATTTGACCACATGTTCTCTTTTGGCATCGATTCAAAAACCTGACTGTTTGATGCGTTTTCAAAAGATGTTGCCGCTGTGCCGGAGTCGTGATCACTTTCTATCACGATTGTCTCGTCGCGAACATTCTCTCTCGAGATTGGTCGAGAGTCTAAGAATTAGTCCAGATTATCAACTGCTTTGATTTACACTTACGATTTCTTCTTAAGGGGTATCCACATTGAAGATCTCTGCTCCTACAGCGGTGGCAGACAGTTCCACCCGAACATTTCACTCTTGCACTGGCGCAGGCTACACAAGCCCGAGTGTATCGTCGAGGGCCATCTGCTGCGACTCCCTTACGACTCATTTCATGACTAGATTGATGCCGCCTGAGAACGTCGCTAAATCTGGATTAGCCATCAAGATTTCTCGATGCACCTGAATCGATTTTTTACAGTCTTGCGAATCGCCGTGTGCACTCGCCACAAGCAAAGGGTTTCTCAGCTGTATGACCCCGTTCATGCCGTCTTAAATGGTCTATTCGCGTAAAGACCTTGCCACAGGTGTTACATTTGATATCTTGCATCTCCAGGTCCTCACTGTCGCCATGATCTTGTGGCGACGTGGAAACCGACCTTGTTCTCGCAACATGATCGTTTTGCGACATTGCTAGGGCGAGGAAATCATGAATTTAAAGAGTCATCATGGGAGAGTGGTAGTGGCTAGGGGTTGAAGTAGTATTGGGGCCTGAGAGTAAAGATTTATGACTTGGTTGCATTTTGTCAACGGAGAGTAAGGAAGAACAGGGCCTGTGGACGCTAGGATCTGGGGTTGGCTGGCCCGCTACCCCTCCAAAATCCTCAAATCACCACAATTTTCTGTTCACATTATCCGGGTCTACGGCCGACCGCTGACGAGAAGATCGTGGCCATTGTGGCACCCTTAGCGAGACACCCTGAAATTCGATTTCTACAAAACCATCGAATTTCAGATTCTTTTCTTGATTGACACGCTGATGCTTTATTTGTCCGTTTTAGGCTTTAAGCCCTGACAGTAATTACAATCATTAAAACGAGAAACTTGCTACTGTTGCAAACAACCAAATCTTGTGCAGCCAACCTCGGACTCTGACAGCATATACGATGCCTACAAAAGGAAGAATGAAACAGCCTCTTGACCCAAGATGATCGAATCTACGATATCAAACCGCTCAATTATTTCCCTTCTCGTCCGTCGCAATTTGCACCTCATACGCATCAACATGCTCCTTCGAGAAGTTACGGGCTGAGACCTTTCTTGCAAACAAAATATCCAACTCCTCGTACGTGCGTCCGCGGGCTTCAGGGAGACGGAAATAGGCCCAGAGAAAGGTCAAAAAGGCAGTACCTCCCCAAAAGAAGCCTGTCTTCCCAGATGCGTTCCACGCAGTAGGGTTCATGAAATATGGCTCGAGGACCTGGGAGACGATGTTTATTATCTGGTATGCCGTACGCGCAATAGATACCGTTAGTGGTCGAAGACGCACCGAGGATGTTTCGGAGACGATGGCGTAAGCGATGGGGCCGACGGTCAAAGAGTATATAAAGAGCCAGAAGATACAAAATGCGGCTTCTGACCATATTGCACTTGTGGACGAAGTAGCAGAGTTTATAATCCCGATTATGAGCAGTGTGGCGCACAAGATGCCTTGGCCGGACACATACAAAGTCCTCCTGCCAAAGTGCGCGATTAGGAACCAAGACAAAATAGTGCCTAAGAACGCGATCGCTGTGCCGCCAAGGTTAAGTTGATATGCGTGGTCCGGGTTCATGCCAGCGGTTGTGAAGAAGTAGCTGGGTGAGTAGGCAAAGGAGCTCCCAGAGAGAATCTGTCCAAGGAAGGCCATGCAACAAATCTCGGTGCGGCGAAGGTTGCTGCCCTTGAAGCATTCTATGTAGTTCGTTTCCTCTTTGATCTGCGATTCGATATTCACAGTGTGTACCATCATAGCAAGCTGACCGTTGATTTGTTCCTCGGTTTTTACTCCTCCTAAACGACGGAGATTATGCTTCGCATCATCTAGGCGATCCTTGCGAACAAGATACCAAGGACTTTCGGGAGCGAAGAAACATCCGACCATCAGGGGTAGCGGCCAGGCCCACTGAACAGCGAAAGGGATTCGGTAAGCCCATTGATCTTGGCGATGAATCAACCCTTCGAGAACTCCAGCTGCGATGAACTGACCAATGGCCCAGCACAAGTTGACATAGGTTGTGAGATACCCTCGCAGGTTGGTTGGGCAAACTTCGGACGCATATGAGGGGCCAACGATGGCGAACACTCCCCAAGAAAGACCGCATAGAATCTGGCCAACAAGCAAGACGGCGGGAGAATTGGCGAAGAAGACGATGAAGATGAAAGCATTCATGAAGAATAGCGCTCCGATCATGACTTTTCGGTAACCAAACAGAGATATCAGGTAGCCATTCAACATACCGCCTGTCACCAAATATATCAGCAAGAAGTAGCTTAGAGGTACCAGCCAACATACCGAAGATAGTCCCTACAGTACTTCCCATATTCAAGCCCGATTGCCATGGCGCAGAAACCTGGTATCCAGTCTTGCCACCATAGTCGTGGCCATATTTCTTTGCGAATTGGGGATAGCCGAAAAAGTTACCCATCAGGATCGTGTCGTAACCCTCCATGACTATGCTCATCGAGAAGACCATAGACCATAGGACGGCATTCCGGTTGGCACTGAGAGCCTGGAACAAAGTCTGCGAATGCTCTTCGTCTGAAGCATGTTTGGCCTCGACAATGGCGCCCTGGCCGAGAGCATCTTCGAGGTGATTCGCGGCAGCTTTTTCGAGATTGGTGTCTGCCATTTAAGGGAAAGAGTTGAGGAGATGTAACTACTTGAGGGTTGAACAAGTGCAAATCACTTTCGCCAGCGCAATGCACAAAGATATATTGCTCGACCCATGGGTATAGAGATTCAACTGGGTCTTTATACAAGTCCACAACTTCAGACCAATAGTGGCCAAGGCGAGATTCTGACACATGACTAGCTCGTCCGAGTCGAACGACCTATGAGGCTTATAGGTGCGAAAATGTCTGAGCTGTGGGGAACCCTGTCTTGGATTAACCTTGGCCATGCATTTCGCTACCAGCCCGAACAGAAAACATTTCCGCGCCACATGTTCTCCGCCCCACCGGAGTCTGTTGTGTCGAGATCGCGGACTCTCTGCCGCTTGCAGAACTTCGGAAGTGTCTATGCGCGTCAGTTACTGGTCTAGTGGAAGTATGAAGTACTCGACCTAGTCGGCTGACTCCGGTGAAAGGCGGCCCACGGAATCTGTCATCAAATTTGAATCGCAGCATGTTTAACGTATGAATTACGGAAGTGCGGCGTATGTAAAAAAGTGAAATCTGCAGACTCAGTGGATTCAAACAAGACAACGCTCGCCCTTCACTGGAAAGGCAACGGTTCTTGGGCAATAGGACCGTGGAAGTCACGTTACCTTGTAAATCCTCTGCGCCGTAAAATCAAAGTCGGTTGTACCGGCTGTCAAGCATAGATTTTGAACGATTTGATCATAAAGGAAATGGAGAGTAGAAGCTCTTGTACAATGGAAACCGTACGTCGTAAAGAAGAAAATCAACACATGTAGTGGCTGTGTTGCAGTGGCTTGCTACCAAGCCAGCTGGCACGTGACGATCCACTTCTGGCTTTCGGTGGCTGCAACCTTCAACCCTTAACCACAATACAGCACGCCACACGGAGAAAGACATTCCCTCACCGATGCAATTTCGTTTGCAATGGCATTTGAACCTACATTTGGCATGGAGCTGGTAGAGACATACGAATATTACCCTCTCAGCGAAGAAGCACAAGAAATCCGTCTCCTAACTTTGCTGCCTGGCACATTCTCGTCAGAGGTTCGCCTCACTCTCGACATCACAATATTCACAGAAGCCCACGTCCCGAAGTTTGAGGCAGTCTCTTACACCTGGGGCTCCTCGGAAAGCCCTGTAAATATCTTTATCGGAGAATCAGGGCGAAAGACACTTGCGGTCACACAAAATCTCGCCGAGGCTCTCCCATATTTCCGGTATAAAGACAAGCCTCGTGTTTTGTGGATTGACGCTATCTGTGTTGACCAAAAGAATCTCGAGGAGAGAGGCCAGCAAGTAAATAGAATGGCTGATCTGTATTCGAAGGCGTCTGGGGTGATAGTCTGGTTAGGACCTGAATCAGATGATTCCCGGCTCGCTCTAAACATTCTTGAGAAACTTGCCTCTAAAGTCCGGGTGGACGTAAATACATTCGAAATGGTAGCCGCAACGGACGAACTCCACTGGGCAGATACTAGTCTTGACTTACCTCTTGATGGAGTCGAGCTACTCTCCATTTACAAATTGGTTCACCGCCCCTGGTTTGAGCGTCTTTGGATATGGCAAGAGGTTCTTCTACCATCGGGGAGTATTAACATCATGTGTGGTAGCCAGATACTTTCATGGGCCGTCCTGCCATCTGCAGCCCTATGCCTTCATACAAAGCCCAAGATCTGGTTTGAAGAAGGAGAGAAGCTCATTCGAAGAATAAGTGCAGTTGTGGATCTGTGTTTCGCAAGGAGGTCAGGCGAATCCATTGTGAACCTACTTAATGAAACGAGATTCTGCATCTGCTCAGATCCAAGGGATAGAGTGTATGCCTTATTGTCCTTGTTGGAGGGCCACTCGATCGGAATTGATCCTGACTATACGAAAAGTGTATATCAAACGTACCAGGATGCTATACTTTCGATAATTGAGTCCACAACAGTGCTGCAGGTACTAACTACGATTGAGGGCCACAGTGGCTTTGAAGGCTTTCCATCTTGGGTCCCTAATGTTAGTATCTCTCTATTCTTCGTGGCCTAAGCTATTTTCTCTATGTCATTTATTCCTATTAAGTCTGCTATGATTTTGTCTCAAGAGATTGTACGAATTCCATTACTGTATTGAGTTGCGCGAAACTGATTGATATCTTTACAGTTGACAGCCCCACGGCCTTGTACTGAACTTCTTCATTTCTTTGCCTCATGCTTTACATATCATGACTTACCGATTGAGCGTGAGGGAAGCATTCTCAAGGTTGAAGGGACTGCTGTAACCGTGGTCCGGCAAGTCGAGCCTATGCTCTTTCTGGACGACTCAAGAAACTCATTTGTAAATTCTGCTAGAGATCTTAGAGCTATTGCAACACGTACCGGGTATCAAGGAGCTTCCTTTCAGAGTTATCGTCACAAAAGTTTTGCTCGAGCTCTCTGCTGTAATCGTTTTAAGGAGCTTCGGGCTGAGAAGACCTTCCTCCCATCCCGTTCAGTAATCGAGAAAGATATTTATAGAATCTTGAATTCTGATTTTGATGATATCGCTAAGGATTTGGAAGGGGGAGATTTTGATTTATTCAACACACTAGGCTTCATTCAACACAATTGTATAGGGCGATGTTTCTACGTGGCTGAGAACGAGATCTGTGGCGTTGCTCCCTTGGATATTAAGCAAGGTGATATCATCACAGTCATGCTTGGATGTGACTCTCCTATGGTTCTACGGCCGACTAACGATGGGAGCTATAAGCTCGTCGGGGAGGCATACTGTGATGGTTTCATGGAAGGCGAAGCCTTATTAGGACCTTGGCCCGATTCGATCGAAGCATATTGGAGTTTTAACGCTAGCGTTCTTGTCGGTAGCCCTTTAAGATTGGCGTATCGAGACCTAAAGACGGGAGTCTCGCAGAAAACAGATCCCCGCCTTGGTCCGCTACCTCCTGGGTGGAAAATCGTGATGGATGAAGAGGAGGATGAGATATTTGTAAACGACGAGACCGAAGAGGAAACATACTGGGATCCAAGGCTACGTTCTGAGGAGCTAAAAAAGCGGGGAGTCCCGCTGCAGGTATTTGATTTATCTTAGACAGATACATTATTAGCTCGTTCACAAGAAACGATACATTGCAATAGGGCAAAATTAACTTCTCTAAAGTATAAATAAAACAAATATCATGCATCAAAATAAAATAATAGGTTTTTGGCCGTCGAATTTAGTGACTCGACTTAAATTTTTACGCAACTTGCAAGATGCACTCTCACGAGATAATCAACCCTCTAAATCACTCTGCCAAGTTCAACGAGAGTAAAAATAACTTAGAACTCTCAGTCATCTATCACTGAAACGAGAAGTTGCTCAAAGGATCAAAATCCAGCTCTATTTTCGCGTTGATTGCGTCGTTGTAGCTTCGTACAGATCAAGCCCCTCCCTAGACCGCGATTCTTGGCACGAAACCATACTACTGCTACCCAGGCACGAAAATCTCTCTCTTACAGAAGCGGAGGAGTTTCCTCCACCGCTGAAACTTCAAGGTCTTCTGGATGAGTCATGATCGAGTCTGCGCGCTCAACGACGCAGCGACTTCTTCTTGAGAACGGGCAAACTCCACGCTGGGTCTTCTGAGTAATCACGGTTTCCCTTTTTTGGTTCTTTCTTGCTTTCGGGGTGCAAGGGCAAGATGAAGTGTCGGCTGGGTCGGTCGGGATGAGGCGGACGGCTCGATCTGGAATGCGTCGCGCGCCACAGTTCCTGAATCGGAGGGAAAAGGTACGAGCTACGGTGACTTGTTGAGCTGTTGAGAGGAATGCGAAGAAGAAATCTTTCCAGCAGAGATGGTGCAATGGTTGACGAATTTGATGGGCTGAGGCGCTGATTTATGCGGCAGTTGTCCTTAATGCTTGGGTGTGTTGGGAGAGCCTCACTCAAGAAATTTGATAGGGCTATTTGAATAAAATCATCTCAATGATGCGATGAGGATCGGTCATATATACAAAATTTCACTTTCCTGAGATCTTCCGCTTTCCTACCTTCCCGGTTTCCACCCTTTTTTTTACAAGTATCTCAAAATCCATCACTCACTTACCAAAACACACGACAAGTTTTCAAAGAACCGCCATTCCCTGAGCAGAACTGGTAACACCGGTAGGATTAAAGTTCTGGATCTCCTTCGCCGCTAATCATCAATCAGCACAACAATCTCATCTAAAAGCGGGGAGAATATCATCAACTTACATCCTCTTCCAGCACTAACATCAAATACAGCGATGGCCGACTTTACCGTCGCATTCCCTGGACTTAAAGCATAGACAAAGTTCCCCGCCGCTTCTAGATCAATCATCCCAGGATTGCCATTGGTGGAATTCAGCTCTCTGATCAATGTCCCAGAGTTCGTATCGACTTCAACGAGATGGTTGACTGCTACATCGGTTACGAATGCAGTACCAGTGACGTCCGAGACTGTAGCCCAGCAAGTAGCGGCTTGATCTGCGATCTTGGTACTTTCTGAGACGGTGGCGATGTTGGATGACGATAGGGACAGGGTAGCAGATCCGAAAGAAGCGTCTGTGACGAAGATGTTGCTGGTGTTAGAGAGGGGCACACTGCCGAAGAGAACGGCCGTCCCAGCCGGAGAGGAGCGAATATCTTGCATCGAGATGGCGTTATTGACCACAGGGAAGACGGACAGAAATCCAGTGTTGTTGACTGCGGGGTTGCCTTTTACGGTGGTGATGAGGGCGGATGAGTCGGCGTTAAAGAAGGTTTGGGATACGGTATTTGTTGGTCCGACAGGGGGAGTGGTTTGATTAAGGCCGAATGAGCGGAGGCATGTGTCGAGGGGGATTAGTCCTTTGGTTTGGCTCATGTAGAAACATGCTATACCATTTTGGGCTCCAGAGTTGGCAACGCATGCTTGGTTCAGTGTGGCGGAGAGTGAGACACTCATCGGGAATTCGCCGAGAGTATCTGCTGGTTGGCCGATCATGGTGAGTTTTGTTGGGTCGGTGGGATCGATGGTAAACATGGAGACCGTATTCGATCCTGGGTTGACTGCAACCAAATTCTATCTTCATTAGAAAGAGGGGAGTACTGATAGGCAAGTAACTTACGCTTCCAGCTACCTTGACAGCTCCCTCTAAAATATATGAGTTAGCAACCTTAACCTAGAAATATTGGGCGTTTGATCTGCTTACGACTGAACAACGAATCCGGCGCTGCTGGCTCTCCATTCGCTCCATCAATGCCATTCATCCCTGCGCCCCCAGTAGCCGTAATTGACCCATCCGACAACGTTCCATCCGCCGCAATCTTCAGCGCTACAACTGAATTCTGAGCCGCATTGGTAATGAAATACAGAGCACGTGGGCTTGCTTGTGCAGTTGTTGTATTTGCAAGGGGATTTGGGCAAGATGATGGGACTTGGGGTTTTTTTGCGTGATGATGGTGTGGGAGAGGGTTTGCTGAGGTAAAAGCAAGAAAGAGAAGAGCAATAAGCGAGACCGTTGAAGAGTGGTGATGCATGATGAAAGAGTGGATGGGTGGTAGAATCCGAAAAGCTGATATACGAAAGTGCGAAGATATAATGTCTGAAATGAATAGATCAAGAAGTCCGGCTTATTGAGGTGGTAGATAGGAGTGAATGTAGATAGATGAGCACCGCTGAAGAAAAAATTGACAGTGTAGATATGAAATAACTTATAGTGATATCGCGATCTTACTAGCACTGGGACAGTAACTTTACCGTCAGTGAGGTACAGGAATCATCTCGTACAAACTCATGTTAAAACACAAGAGAATCCCAACCTTTGGAATCATAGAATCAAGCTTCCTCTCTCGGTCACTCTCCTGGGCCTAGCATACCCAGAGCCACAGGGAAAGAAGTGCAATCATTGGTCTACTCATCCCGAGAACTAATCCTTCGATGGATCATCAGATGAAACGCGAGGTAGATGTGGAATCATTTCACAGGATGCTTAATTCCAAGGAGGTGGTGGTGCGAGTGACTGATCCTTGGTTGGGGTTTGAGCATTTCGTCTGGTGGTTTCAGATGAGGATTCGAAACCACATTGGGGTGGAAAGGGATAGTGGCTGAATAAGCGAGGTGAAGAGCTGAGGCGAGCCACACACGTGATCTCAACCCAAAACGTACATCTGCGTCTGCTGACATGACGTCATAGGACTCCTCGGAAAACCATAACCATTTTGATCTCTTCCAACCATTGGTCATTGCAGCTCGAAGACTCCAGACATCTCCGGTGTGGCGGCTCATGCAAGTGATCGGGGATTAATCGGAGCTAAGAGACGGTGGGACTCTGTGCTGAATTTAGGCTAGGTTTCTAAGCAGAGCCGGATATACCTATGGTCATGCAGGCTTCTTGTCCGCGGAAATACTATGCAGAACCAAAAAACGTCACAGGAAGAATTAATAATTGTTGGTTTACAAAGCGATGATGGCCAGGAATTGAACACCAACTGACTAAGATGCATGCAGCGAAATGATCTTTGTGCTTGGAAATCTGGGAATGGAGAGTAGAGGTGGTCTGATTATAAAGGGTCAACCCATCCAAACAAGAATTTCCTTTGCATCTCCAATTCAGACAATTCATCAACAGCAAAGACTTCCAATCCCCAAACTCATACTTCACATCTCTTCCATATAGACCTCCACCAGAAAGACAAAGGAACTCAGTCATGCTTCCAATCCTCACCGTCGTAGGCGCAACTGGCGTTCAAGGAGGCTCGATCATCGCTTCTGCTCTCGCCGCTGGAAGTTACAAAATCCGTGGCCTGACGCGGAATGTCAACAGCGCCAAAGCCACCGCTCTTGCATCTCAAGGCGTCGAAGTTGTAGCCGCTAATCTAGATGATGAGGAGTCCCTTATCCAAGCCTTTAATGTTTGTTTCTAGACCACGAGCAATCCAAAATGTTACTAACCACAATCCCAGGGTTCCACAGCCATCTTCGCCGCCACCGATTTCTTTGAGCCTTTTTTCAAGAGCGGTGCTGAGAAGGCTGTCGAAGTTGAGTTTCAACAAGGAAAGAATCTAGCCAACGCTGCCGCCCAAACGGAGGGATTGAAACACTTCATTTGGAGTACTTTGCCCAGTAGTATGAAAGTCTCGAGTGGGAAATACTACGTCCCGCATTTTGAGGGCAAGGTGAAAATTGATAATTACATCAAGAGTAAGAAGGAGTTGGTGGCTAAGACGACTTTCTTGTGGGTGACGTGGTACGCGAGCAACATGAACGTGTATCCTCTTTACGTCCCGACTTTGCTGGTGAGTAACATGCCCGGAAGAATAGTAAGACGGTGACTAATGCAACGAAGAGCTCATCCGGGAAATATATTCAGCTGCAAGTTGTGCCACCCACTGTTCCCATCCTGTCTATTGGAGACACAAGCAAGAACCTCGGAACTTTCGCCCTCGCGATCTTGAACCAACCTGAAAAAACATTGAATGGAAAATATGTGGTCGCATATGTCTCCAAAACGACCACGGGTGGGCTCCTAGAGAGCTGGAGCAAAGCAACTGGTAGAAGCAGTCTCTATGTCCAGATCAGTAGCGTGAAGGAATACGATAATCTCTGGCCTGGTGCAGGAGAGGAGATGGGTGGGATGATGAAGTTCTGGGAGGAAGCTGGGGACAAGAGCTGGAGTGGTGAGGAGTTGGTACATCCTCATGATTTGGGAATCGATACCAAGGCTCTGGTTGGCGATGAAGAGGCCTTCAGGATTTATGACTGGAGTAACCTTTGAAAATGTTTTTAACACAGTAAGGTTCTGGTAATGTGGATAAAAGAGTCTTAAACAAGCAGGAGCAGGGAGCGTGTTTTAGCAATTGTCAATTTATTTGTCTTTTAACTTGGGAGCTGACTCGACGCATTTGTTGAATGCACTTTGGATCGTTAACACGTGACATACCTCAATCACCTCCATTTCATTCATCGTGTCTATCATCCGGAGCCTCAAGCACTGTCGCCACACCTCTTTGCCCTACTCCTTGAATGTCTTGAGCTTCTTTCTTTGAGATAGTTTCAGGCATATAGCCAGTGCTATCAGTGTTGGCAGTGGATGAACTTTACTCTTTCGAGGTTGAGCCAAAATAGGTACCCCTCCTTCCCATTATTTCGCTTACAGCTCGCTGAAGCGGGAGCAAATTTAGCGAGAGCCTATCCGCACCAGAAAAAGGATTGATGTTGATGGGTGGGTAAAAGGAAGTTGATTCTTCCAAGAGAGAACTGCACGACAATTCCCTATAAACATCGTCCCTAGCCGCTCCTTCCTTCCCCTGTATCCACAGCACCACAAATCCCCTCTACAGGCGGGCTCGTTCGGTTTCTTTGAATTTTACAAGTCAGAGTCCAACGCATATTACATGTGTCAAGAAAATGTTCTTCAGGCTCTTTCGTTGTGTTTTATTCGGAGCATATTTTGCGTATACCAAATCTCAGGCTACAAGTCCTCTACCTACATAACTATGCACAGAGTCTCCTCGGCGAACCACCACGTGCAGCAGCCGTTTGCTCTCTGCTTTGCGTATAGCAGAGTCTAGTTTGGATCGAGCAACACGAAAGGCGATTAAAATCTTTCATTGATCGAAGTTTACATTTGTGGGAAGATAACGTCTGGTGTGATATCATTCGTACGAGAGGACGGTTCGATACGCTTACTTCCAAAACAAGATTCGGCGGGTCATCTTGAGAGCTGAAAGATTTAGAGGTACAAGGGAACAGCCCCCCAAGAAAAAATACTCGGTGAGCGGAGCTTTCCAGTGTGGCTGCATGAGTTTCACATGTTGTACCGCATTTCATCAGCTAGCCAATAGCCTTCTTCTCACATATCTAAGACACCCGTCTAAGGCTGGAGTGGAAGTCAGCTAGAATTATATATAAGTTTTAATATCTGACCTGAAATTAAGTGGCATTCCTTGCTATCCTTCTCCTTGTCTCATTAACTTTTCCATGGGCAATAATGGGACGAGAGGAATGTATCTGTGTTGAAGCGTTTAGTGATGGGCGGGAAGCTAGGCTGCACCGACCTCAACATTTTCATTGAATCATGCATATGAGGCTGAAAAACGAGCAGTCACCGGCTGCACACACCACACCCTCCCCTAAAGCCTTGTTGAGAGGATATGCATTCCGAACACTTCTCCTATTGTTCCTATCATGAATGGAGGTACGAAGTAGTATGACCAATCTTCAGCCGTACATGATAATTGGTCGAGGGAAAGACTTATCAGCATAGTACAGCACACCGACTCTTGCTTCTTTTTCCCACTTGATGCATACCCCACTCCCGGATCAAGCAGTAGCAACAATTGCAGGCAATAGCGCGATATCAATGGCTCATCAATGGTCAGCCTCGTATGCGACCTCACTCATGACCCCAAACGGTAGCGTGACCGATTGATCAAGGTGTCAGGTGTGCTGCTCCCAACCTCATGTGCTTGCTTTGATCTCGAATATACTTGCGACCGATAATTGTGGATCTTCTTGAAAACATTTCTCCATTCTTTCATGCTCAATATCAGATGAAGTCCGAATATATGACATCTTAACTACAAATCTAGCCTCACCAAACAGCCCTTCCGAATGTCTCTTCAAAGCCTCTCGTCAGAGCAAGAAAATTGCGAGCTTTGCGAAGCTCATGAGACCGCCAAATTACCTACTTCCTTCTACGTTGACTGTGGCACGATCTTTTGCGATCAATGTTGGGCGAAATTTCCTCCTCATAAACAGGGAAAGGTCAACGGAGATGGCTTGCCACACGAAAAACTAAACAGAGAGGTTGTAGCGCGGTTAAAAGATATTCTGACTCCTACAAGTGACCCGAATACCCAACGCCAACTGCACCAAGCGGACCGTGATACTACATGGTTTGGGGTCTGCCGTAGCAACTTCGGCCGTCCTGAGCTACAAGATCATGGGCGATATTCTCGGCTCATGCGTGATAGTTGGACAAAAAAGTACAGAGAGCGCTCGCCCCAGTTGATATCTTTTGTTGGCCAGACAGGTAATCATTTGCTCCTGGCATAGGAAGCGGTGTTGACACCGATTAGGAGGTGGGAAGAGCACCCTAGTTAACATCCTCATTGATTACGAAGAGAGATCAAAGAAGATAAAGCAATTTGACGGTGTCGACGGTGCAAGCTTTCTATCACCTGTTGCTGGGTCAATCGACAATCAGGCCCCTACGTCTGGCGACGTCCACTTATATGCTGACCTAGGAATATATTTTGAGCAATATCCAATGCTTTACGCGGATTGCGAAGGCTTAGATGGTGGTGAGAGGATTCCTGTCGGGGCACAGCACCAAGAAGAATTACTTGGTTCCTCACTTGTTAGGGACCAATCCCAAAAAAGAATGAACTCGTTCTCATCAACAGCTCATATACTTCCGAATAAGTTACGAAAAGCTCATAAAGCAGCGAAGCGTGAACTCCGTTGGGCCACATATCCGGAATATGCAAACGGGAGTTTGCTGTCAAACATCTCTATCCTCGTTTACTCTATGAATTCTCAGTTGTTGTCATATTTGTTCTACGAAATGAGAGGTTCTGCTGCCCAAAAGCACATTTGAATACAGTACTAACGGCTGTGAACAGGGCATTTGAGTCTGGAGCTCTCGTCCCTATGTTGAGATGGGCATCTTCATCGATCGAAGGTGGTGTTGGGCAACCGGTGAAGCCCCACGTTATCATTATCTCCAATTTTACAGATCCTAGCATCAAACTTGAGGGCTGGGACATACCAACAGCAACCGAAAACTTGTTCGATACATATGCGACTGTAATACATGATAATGTTGACGTCAAATGCCATGTACAGTATTGGGAAGGGGTACAGTATTGGGAAGGGGTACAGTATTGGGAAGGGGTAAACCGACCTGTAAAGTCAACTTTAGATTTACTTTGTTGCTATTATTCCTCTGTGGACGTTGTGAGGATACCTCGGAAAGGACGATACGGTCTATTAAATGACCAAATTGTGAAGCTCCACGAATGTATCAAGCGGCGGTCCCTAGAAGTACGACAAAATAGGAAGCGTTTACGAGTCATGTTCAACACTGAAGAGTTTCAAGCCGCGCTTTCTATGGGATTTGATCATTTCGTAACCGGACTTAACGAACCTTTTGATTTTGTCGAGTTGTCATGCCGCCTAAACCCGATTCCTAAAGACTTTGGAGGCAACATACTCAGACTTGCTTTGGCGATCAAAAATGACACTAGTTTCATAAACGCAAGTAGCCGCGATATATTCAAAAGTCTTGGACAAATGGTAGCTTCTTGCGTAATGCTAGACCTTACTCGGCATCGTATTAAGGGTATTCTCTAATAGCGACGTGTTCTGATAGCATGCTAATGAAAGCAGGTTTACCGGCTCGATTGCTAGGTCATTACGAGGAGAGTTATACCAGAGCTTTGATTAAGTTCTGCGAAGATTAGTGGCCGTATTGCTTTCAGAATAAATACGGTTGCTGCAAGGTCCCTCAACGGAATCACCTCAAAGGTCACCAGAACGAAAAGGGTAAAATTTTGAGTGTCGGATTATACCAAAGTGCGGACAATTTCACTGTAGAGACATATCGAGATGAGTGGCAAGAGACTCTTGTCCAAACCTTGCAACATATTCGGCAGAAAATGGATATGAAGACATCAGGAGAGTTTCCAGTCGATGAAGAGCAAGCTGCTACTGTTTTGCACAGGCAATTGATGGGCGAGTTCTACTCTAATATGGGAGACCTCGTCGCGTCTACGAACCACTCGGCTTGTTTTTGTTGCTTGAGAGAGCTACCAGAACATCCGCTACCCTGTGGCCACGTTCTCTGCACTCCGTGTGTGAAGTCATTTTACGCGACCAAAGACAATGTTTCATACACAATGGATTATTGCCCTTTGCATCCGGACCAGAAGCGAGAGTGGCGGATTTCAATTAAACCTCCCTTAGCGGGAGTCAGAATCCTTACTCTTGATGGGTAAGCTTGCCAATACCCCGCGCGTTCCTCTTAATGATCTGACTGGCGGTGACAGCGGTGGAATTCGGGGTATTGTAGAACTTGAAGTCATTCAAGTTATACAAAACGAGTTGGGCGATCTGCCGATCGTGTCATTTTTTGATCTCATAGTAGGGACAAGGTAAGGACAATGCAAACCAGTCCAAAGTTGAAAAACTAAACTACTGTAGCACTGGTGGTCTCATCGCTTTGGAGCTTAGCGTGAAAGAATAGGAAGTCAATGAGTGCCCTAGTGAATTCATACGCCTCTGCTACCAGGCATTCACTCCTCGTGAATTCCACAACATCCCAGTGTTCGGCACGCTGGCCACTCTTAACCATAAGTCGCAATATAAGACAAAGCCATACGAAAAGATACTGCGAAAGACGTTTGACGAAGATCTTCTATTTGGCGGCCATTGTGACATACAAAGGTACCAGAGAAAGGTTGCAGTATTCACGGCTTTGAACCCTGGTCGACGAGCAGCAATACTAACAAACTACAATCGACTATAGAGAGAATCTGCGCCAGGTACGTGCACTCACTAGCTGCTCACTTGATGTTCTTCCAGTTAACAATTGTCAACAAAGATTACAAGTTTAAAGGACCAGAAAAAGCAGAAGAAGAGCTCAAATTGTGGGAAGTGTAGGTGATTTCGCCATTTTACATCAATTAAATACTTACACTTCAACGCAGGTGTCGAGCAACTTCAGCAGCTACAGGTTTCTTCAAACCTTTTTTGAATGAACGATCAGGTGCAAGTTATATCGATGGTGCATTGTATTACAACCACCCTGCCACCGTAGCAAACCAAGAGCGCAAGCTTCTTTGGCCCGACGTAAGCGGCCAACAGCCAGACATTCTTCTTTCCATCGGAACAGGATACCCTCCAGAGAATTCTAGCCCAGAAAGCTCATTGCACCGATTGGCAGGAATGTTTCAACCCGCGTTGCATCGCTTCGACAGCATGCTTGATGCCCAAAATGCCTGGGAAATCTTTTACCAAGGTGTTCAAGAAGGAGAAAAGACTGACATGGCTGATGAACGTTACATTAGACTCAATCCCAAACTCAAATCCAATATAGAGATAGATAAAGTGGAATCCTTGTACGATTTAAGAGATGGTGTTAGAGCTACTTTGAGGTTACTAAAGTGGGTCGATGATTGCGGGCTCGTAGCGAAGCGACTTGTCTCAAGCTCCTTCTACTTTGAAAGAGATGAAGAACATTTGGAGCAAGAAATGATTCGAGGTGTGGAATTCGCTGTAGATTTTGAAAGGAAAGATTAACAAAGCGTTTAGGGCAAATCTGCTGCCGGTTCCCAAATGGATCTTCGGAGCTTCGCAGGCTGGGCAATTACCTACGGAAGCTTCAGAAACCTAAATTCTCACCACAATTCATCGTCAGTAGAGAATGGAAAGATTTTTCGAAGTCACTCGACATCACTAGAGAAGTCATCGCGGATATGGTGCAATGTGCAACTTTCAAGATAGATAGCTTTGAGATATCATTGTTAAGACGCGAAAGGGCATCAATCACTCTAACATTCTCGCCTACGGAGTAATATCCAATCAGTGGCTTCCCAAAATCACTTATTACAGAAGAGCTGAGTAGTGAGTCAATTGCGTCTCATGTGAGAAAAACTATTACTGATAAGTAGCGACAGCATCTGTTCAACTGCCGGTCGTAGGCTCAAAATCCTCCACTCTGAACCTATCAAACGCGATTGTAGAGGAAGAAGAGAGTCTAGGTACAGAATCTTCAATTGAGGAGTTAGCTGCATGGGAATTTAGTTTTGGCAAGAAAACTAAAAAATCCACTCTCCCATGGAGACACAAGACCCAACCTTCGGACCCCCAGGTTTGAAAATGTAAGATGTGGACCAGAGTTCAATGCCATCATTGGATGGGGCCCTGCTCAACGACACCAACTAGCTTTTCCTGAGTGGTACTTCTGTGAATCAAGCATCTGGGAATCCGGAAGCACCTCCAAAAGTAAAAACACGAGGTCTCTTTTCAAGACCGTTACCATCAACGCCCTCGCCATCTTCGGCTAAAGAATCTAGACCAAATGAAGGATTATTGAGTTTTGTATCACGTGTTCAGACTCAAGCCCAGCCCGAGGCCTCTCTGCTGAATGGGAACGGCATGATAGCAGTCACTCTAAGCCTGAGCACTCCTATGTCAGCCCGGATGCTATTCTTGAGAATACAAATCCTGCTGGGAACGGATCTGTAGAGCTGGATGCACAACCGTCGTCATCGTCTCCGCCTGTGAGAAACCTAGAAGGGCTTTCCGAGGATGAGCAGATGGCGATTGCGATTCAGGAAAGCATGAGAACCGCTCAGGCAGAAAGATATAGATATCAGTAGTTGCATGCAGATTGTGGTATAATTTTATGTGATTATAGTTGGCTTCCTACTGAAAGAGGGAGCGCAAAGTAATGATGTTGCGCAAAACAGAATAGGTTTGGGGCTTGTTTCAGCTACCCAGGCACTATTTGTACTCAGTGCTTTTATGTGAACGGCTTATAGATCTATTCTTATACTGCTTTTGTGAACTTCCAACAAAAAGAATCTCTTATTTTCCGGTTGAGTCTCTGAAAATTGGCACGGTAAACATATGCGTCGTCAAATAACAGCTTCTAGATTGCTATTTCTCACAAGTTAAAGCCCTTCGAGTTCTATCAAACTAAGTATTCAGTTCATTTCAAGCCGTACTCATTTTGAATGGCTTTCATTCCCACTTTTGAACTCTCGGTTGAGATTACGCTGACTTCACCATGAAATGGCAAAGCCTCTACTTAATAATGTGTTATTATAGAAAGCGCAGCCTTATTCTGCGCTTGATAAAATTTTCCTCACTCTCTATTGTTAGTTTGAATCTTACCCTCGCCAAGTATAGAGAACTCACTCCAGTTTAAGCTACGATAATCACGTAGCTATATCTGCTGTTTAGCAGCGGCAAAAATGTTACAAATCAGAGATCCCCTATCGAGCTCTTTTCCGCCTATGCGGATCTCGTCCTCATCGGAATAATCATAGTCGTAGTGCTCACAGCGGTGGCAACAATGGTGGCAGCAATGCCAGCAGGCATTCTCCCTCTGACCACCCTTATGATTGCAATCGCCCTCCACCGCCAGGGACCAGCACGCTGCCACATTTGTTTGGTATCTCGAACTCTGTCCAGCCGCGCTTGTCTGGCGGGAGCCCAATGCGCAAGCCTAACTTGCGTTGCAAGCCGCGTTCGACAACAAGGCGGGAGAACTCGTCAAAGAAAGCACCGAGGTCGGAGACGTCGAGGGACTCGCAGGTGGTATATTCGTACGGCGTGAGCTTTCCGTCATCATTCACTATGTAATGGATAACGTAAAGCTGAGGCGCTTGGGTGCGCAATACGGGCCCCAAAACTTGTACATCTCCTACTGAGGGAACTGCAATATTCCTTAGAACCATAATCTCGTCGTCCTTGGCGTCATAGTGTTTGTGGATGAGCCTAATGCATATGCCGTCCGGAACGTGGTGCTTTCTGAGAAGGTCGCGTAGATCCTCAATGTCCTTGGAATTGATGGTTGCAACATTGGCGACGTCGCGAATGTGGGGGAGGCTATTATAGGCCGCAGATGAAATGTAGCCTTATTCAAGAAAAGACATGGCGTTCAGTCGCAGGACAATTGGGCGGTAATTCAATTATTTTATAGAAGGTTAAAGTAGCGAGCGAGACCGGTAGAATATAGAGACAAGAAGAGGAAAAGGAAGAGTAGCTAGGTGCACAGAAATAAGACACTGAGAGCAGCTATGTTGTTTATCTAGCCTGATCTTCTTATGTAATTGACATGCAACCAACCCGCAGGACTTTGCATGCGAATGTCTTGGCTGCCGCGGTTTTGATGCTGTTCGATAAGCGATTAGCCAGTCGTGCTTCCTCGTGTACAGCATCAACTAGGTGATATTCTTGCCTCATTTCGGTCACCTAATTGCTTAGCAGTGAACGGATCTATTGTCTTGGCTCTTACTGGAAGCGTGCTTCTGTGATTTCCGAGACGAGATTTCTTATTCATTTGCTTTCTACCTCACTCGCACGTACCGAGTAGCACCTCTTGCAAATAAGGCTGAGAGTTGAGATCTTGCAATTGATGCGTCTGTTGTTAACTCGCCCTGTTTATGAGAGACCTAGCAGGGCCTCCACAGCCTTGAGCGCCAACTGACAGCCATAGTGCAACTCGTTTTCAGCCTATTTTACTTGCTTAAATCATGTTATGCAGCCTGATAATTCCTCAGTAAGGCAAAGCGAATACCATCGTAATATCATATATATTAGGGATCGGTCTGTTCGCATTAAAGACTTCAGAAGTGTGGGGTTGCAGGATGAGGAAATTCGCGAGTCGAAGGCAGAATTTAGTTAGCAGATTTTGATCAATACTGAGCTAAGTGAAGGGCGCTACTTAATCCTATTTGGTGAGTTACAAAGTTTAGATACCAGAGTCTTGAGATGGAAATATTATCTTTCATTCTGTCTTATACTGATACATATTAGCCTACTACTGCCAATTGATTATATGAACCGTTTTAGTCCGCAATAACCTCAATAACCACCTTCCCCACACCTCCCTTCCCTTTCGAAATTCTCCCGCACTCCTCTTTGATCCCATCTATATTTTCCAATTTCAATACCTTACCCACAACCGGTTTAATCTTCCCCTCTTCCACCCACCCTCTAATCTTCTCTAACTCACTCCCATTGACTTTCATCAACACGCTGTCGAATTTGATTTCGTACCTGCTGACCCACCAGCTGACCAGAGAATTGACAAAATCAAGGAGCTTAACCACCCAGGTAGGTACTTTGCGGCTAACGTTGAGAAGATTCTTCCCTGAAGGAGGAGGACCCGCACAGTTTATTATTGTTCCGTGGGGCTTAAGAAGCGGTAGCTGACGATTGTTAGTGAGGTTATGATTTGATAAGATGGGCTATGTATATACTGAAGAGAGCAGAGTGCCAATTGTATCGATCATGACATCTACTGATTTATGCGGAATAGCATTGGTCGGCTTGAGTTGTGTGTAATCAACAACTGGTTATTTTGTTAACGTTTATTCGTTGATAAGGCGTCAGGGAACTCACTCTCATCCACAACTCCTTTGCCCAGAAATTGATCTACCAACGGCACTTTGGTTGTTGAAACAGTCGTGATGACTTTTACAGCCCCAAATACGTTCTTAGCCATTTGTGTAGCTACTGATCCAACACCACTGACTTCAGGTGACACATTGTTAGCTCATGTTTTGACTAGCCAATTGAGAAGAAGCACTTACGACCAGCAGGAACAAATACCGTCTTTCCCTCAACTCCTCCAGGGACTTTCTCAAACATTTGAATCGCTGTAAGAGCCACCAATGGAATCGAAGCCGCTTCAGCAAAAGTCAAGTTCTTTGGTTTGGAAACCAAGAAAGCTTCTGAGCTCAAGGCATATTCGGAGACCGAGCCAGTGCCAAAACTATCTACTTCATATTAGTTCACTTTATCAGAAAGACAAAACCAGCGGAATGGCGCAAGAACAAACCTCCATCCGCAAACGCTAAGCAGCAAAACACTTCCTCCCCAACTTTCACTCTTGACACCTCGTTGCCCACAGCTACCACTGTACCTGCAAGATCATAGCCAATTTTATACGGTAGTCTGTCTCACTAGTCAGCCCTTTCAATTCATTTCGATCCATTCTCGTCCCCTCAAAGCCCCCTCAAAAGCGAACCCCGAAGGAAGAAAGAAGGGCACGGGTAAGGGAAACTCACGGTACACTGAAAGCAGGCCAGTACCTTCCCAGCGCACCCCCAATATCAGTCGGATTAATTGCTGCAGCATGAACCTTTACTAATACATCAATACCTCGTGTAATCTGGGGTGTTGGCAATTCTGCGATCTCCCATTTTGAGGGGGGTCCGAATGAACGCGTGCAGAGTGAGCGCATTTTGGGTGGGATTGAGGTGGCCATGGTCAAGTGAAGCTATTCGACTAATCTATTTGATACGATAAGAAAAGAATCGGTGTGAAAGTGCGAAGTAGGTTTGTGACCAAGGAGGGAAAGTTGGTTGAGATATGGTTTCGAGATTGAGCGCGGACTCGGACTCGGACTCGGGTTCGGGCGCGGAGGAATGTTTTCCCGCTCAATGCTCTTCAATCTGCTCACGTATTTAGGTTGAAGACCTCACTGGAACTTTCAGAACCCATGCGTCTCAGCAGCGAAAATTTGAAACGAGAATGTTTTGGTGTCGGTTTGAGAACCATCAGTATGGGTGTGTGAGGCTTTCATATATCTTGTGAATGGCGCCGGATTGACTATTCCTCCGACTCGGAGACATAAAATCAACACACACCAGTTACGCCAAATTTTCACAGAAGGTTTATTCTTTCCCTTTCTTTTTCGTCCTTGCCCTTCGTTCCGGACTTGTTGACCGTTGTGTTATAAAAAATCTTGGCCAATCACTAAGCAAAGTATCTAGCATTAGCAAACAGTAAGAACCTAATGCGTATGAGCTCCTCCTGAAAGAAAAGGCAGATATTTATCTTTCTCGGGCCTCATGTAATTTCTATGCATATAAGTTATCTCGCGGGCTACGGGTCATCTCTGTGGAGGCTTCTTTCGATTGCTTCTAATTAATAACTCTAATCTAGTTACTCTATTTTATAGATTCAGCGTCGCCCAAATCCAGAACAGAGGGGCCATTACCATGTAATATTAGAGGAGTGTAATACTAAGCAAATATTTTGAAAAGAAAATCAAGATTTGATTTCTTTACATATACATGTGGCATTCTTGACTGACTAACTCACCCCAACCTAGGTAGCTATGAGCAAAATCATCCCCTGTATACCTAGTACACAACCGGTTCACACCAAGCATGCAGATGCCTCCTTGGATAATACGCCGCAATACACTCTCTCCACTGCATATCCTCCACTGTAGTCCTATCAATCGCCATATCAAACCTCCTGATCATGGTAGCAAACGCCACATACAACTCACACCAAGCCATATTTACACCAAAACACATTCTCGGCCCGCGACTAAATGGAACAAGGTATTGTTCGAGCTCCTTGGCATCATCGCCTAGCCAGCGCTCAGGAGTGAAACTTAATGCATCGTCGAATATGTCCTCGGATTGATGCACGTGCAAGATGGCCATCCCGACGACGGTACCGCCCGGGATGTGCTGCCCCGAGATGATGGCTCCTTCGGGAGGGACGACTCGGGTTAGGGAGACGCCTGAGGGAATGTGTCGTAGGGATTCTTTGATTGTAGCTGTCAGGAGGGGGAGGGATTCTAAGTCTTTGAGTGTTGGTGGGTTGGTAAGGTCGGGCCAGACGGTAAGGAGTTCCGTTTTAAGCTGTACGAGAAGCTCAGGTTGGTTGAGGAGGTTCCAGTGACCCATGAGTAATGTATCCGCAACAGTATTTGCACCCGCAAAGATCAAGGTTAGACCTTCATCCTGGAGTTCGTTATAGTTGGGTACAACTTTACTCCTGTGGGCTTGGGCGTCAAGCATTCGGTGGAAGATGGTTTGATGGGGTGCGTCGTCTAGCTTCTCTGGATTCTGGAGCACAACTCGCAACTCTTCTTGGATAAGAGCGCGAACGCGATATATTCTTGGAGCCAAGTCCTCAGCGTTGGGTAGGAGTCTCATGATTAGATTTGGTGGTATGGAATAGGCAATCTTCCGAATGAGTGGGAAGTTCTTTAACAGTGGTAGAGCTCGTAAACTTGCGTCCATGGCAAGAATTAAGGGATCACAGAAGTCGGATGCATCTAATGCATTCACACAGTTACCGAACGTGAAGCACATGATAGTATCAAGTGTGAAAGATCGAAAAGCGTACAGGAAGTCGATAGATTTTTTCGCTGTATTGGCTTTGGTGATTGCGGATGCTAGGGCGTGTGCCTAAAATTTCAGTTTGTGTCAAATTTGAGCCTCAAGACGACTCACATTCCGCCAGACAAGGTCCTCAACATTTTGAATGGCTCTCTTTGAGAACATTGGCTGGAGCACCTCTCTCCGCTCTTTAGCCTGATTATACTTGAGAAACACAAAAGATCCGGAGCGAACTCCGGGAGTTCGATATAACCCTTCATCTTTATCCCATCTCTTTGTGCCATTATATATATCATGGAAGGCTGAAGGCTTCCCAAAATGCAACTTCAAAAAGTCAGTCAAGCCGAGGAATTCATGGTAGTGACACTTACCTCATTTGGTCCTATTCTAACAACCTCGCCTGCAAAAAAGTTAACCATGTACAATCACTGCGAGGATTTGTCCTACCATATTTCTCATGAAGTTCGAAGAGCAATATGGCCAAAGTATCTTGTTTATAGACCTCAATGTATGCTTTCCACCACGTCGTTGCTCCGGCAAGTCGAGGCCCTGGGAAATGACGAAGTGGATGGAAGAATACATTGTAAACCAAAGGAAAGATGGTGATGAAAAGTGCTGCAAAAGCTAATACCCATGGATCCATCATGGTGGAGGTTTGTAGCTTCTTGTTTGGATGAAAATCAAGAGAGCGGCAGGGAATTGATATTGAAAACTAAAGTCAACAAGCACATGCACATGCAAGAGATGACAATTGTTTGGCCAGGATGAGGCACCGACATTTCACTCAGAAAATTTGTCATAGGATTGGATAAACGTCAGCTAGGCATTGCAAGCTATTTTGAAACCATCGTTTCTGTAGGGCTTCCTCCGGGGTTCTCACTCGGACACTGACGCTACTGCAACAAACTCCATTACAAAGATATCATTTTCTCAGTGGCAAAATCCCACGGGGTGCAACTTCGCCAGCTGCTGATACAAGGCGAGCATATTCTTCGGGCCGTCCATTTCTATGGTATTGGTGGGTCACTTTCTGTGGCTGATTTTGGACTCGTACAACTAACCTATGGGGAAGGTAGAATGAGGGACTTGGAACTATGCTGATGTATGAAATGCAGTATCAGATTAGTAGGGCCATAAGACTAGCCTCAAAGGTGTTGTGCCGAACTCGAGCGGCTCAGGAGAGAGGCAACACCATGAATGACCTTGTACGAAGGGCTGAGAGGCTGCAGCGTTCGGATAGTTGACGCACAGGTTACCTGGATGATGGGGGCTTGAGATTGGTATCCGCAATCTCATGGTGCATGGAGGAGCCAACTCACCGAGATTTTGACGCCAGAGAATACCGAAGCTAGGGAAGGACAAGGGAATAAACAATCTGCCAAGGATGAAACTATACGAAAGGTCCAATGAATGGAGCTCTCTCGCTCCTTCGTCTCGTACCGAGTATGCTGCGCAGAATCTCACGGAACCACGCGGGAGCTCCCGTGACAATGTACCCAGGAGTCGTTCGAGTCAATGTTGTACGCACTTAACTCCGACCATCGGACCAAGTCCTGAAGAGGAAGTCTTTCAGTCACATCTGTCAGAATGAAATCTTACCTCAGCATGCTGCGATACTCATCAAGTGAGCCAAGATACCCAATGTAGAAGGTCGGTCGGAGAGAAATAGACTAATCCAATTTGGGCTCTAGGGTCGATTGATCATTGTGGCTGTGATTGGGCCCCACCAAGTCGCGCTTACCCTATCCCTGCCTCGGTAACTTGTGTTACCTCAAGCGGGCGAAAAGTTGTTGGAAACGACTTCACCAGAAAACACCATTCCCCAAGCCCATCTTCTTCTTCTTCTCCTCTCTCCTCTACTAAACGGGTGACCTGCAGATCTCCTATTCTTTCTTATAGCCAATTGATTCTATTCGTTCGTTACGAACTGATCGGAGTGGCTAAGTAATCGCTGAGCAGCGCATGGTGGAGCGACTGTACCTCCGTAAGTTCCACAGCTAACGTGTTTTATGGTCCACGAATCCTGCTCCTGTAAGCTGACTTGTGCAAGCACGCCCTATAAAAGTTGAAGAAAAGTACCAGGCTGCCGTCTTCTCGGATTGGCCCACTCTGTGCAGACACAATGACATCGAGAACCCGAAGGCATGGGCATACCAAGAGCAAATTCGCAGAGAAAACAGACGTCGATAACGATGGAAGCTCCAAGGACTTTGCGAAAGAGCATATAACTGGTGGTTGGAGACCTGGCATGGATCCGAAGATTGATTATTCTGGGCACTTCGAATTTGGTGGTTCGTTGGGGAATTTGGCACTCATGACCATTTTCCCTCTGCTGATGTATTACATGTGGATTGGAGCCACTTACTATGATGGAAACTTACCAATCCCATTACAAGACCAATCTTGGTTCGATTTCGGCAAGCACCTGCTGGATCTCTGCTACACAGGCGCCTTTCCATCATTCAAAGCATGGCGTATCTATTGGGGCTACTACATCTTCGAGGTGTTGTGCTACTTGTTCCTGCCTGGTTTCACTTGCTATGGCAAGCCATTACCCCATGAAGGTGGGAAGAAGCTCATTTACTATTGTTCAGCTTTCGTGAGTTTCTACACCACTATTCTCGGCGGGGCCGTTCTGCATTTCACTGGAGTGTTTCCACTTTACACTGTTCTTGATGAATTCGGTCCTATCATGTCAGTGGCTATCATCTCCGGCTATCTATTTAGCTTGTATGCCTACTTCTCGGCTTTCGCTCGCGGCGCTCAACATCGTATTACCGGCTATCCTATTTATGATTTTTTCATGGGTGCCGAGTTAAATCCCCGCCTCTTCGGTATACTGGACTTTAAGATGTTTTACGAGGTTCGAATCCCATGGTTCATTCTCTTCGGTCTCAGCTGTGCAGCTGCTGCACGCCAGTATCAACAGTATGGCTATGTCTCTGGAGAGGTTTGCTTTCTCGTGATGGCGCATTACACATATGCAAATGCTTGTGCCAAAGGAGAACATCTCATTACCACCACCTGGGACATGTATCAAGAGAAGCTTGGTTTTTTGTTAATCTTCTGGAATGGAGCTGGCGTACCGTTTTCATACTGTCACTGCACGTTGTATCTCGCAAATCGTGATCCAGCGACTTACGCTTGGAACAAATACGCGCTAGCAGCTTTCTTTGCCGCTTACCTCTTTGTCTACTGGGTTTGGGATACGGCCAATGGTCAGAAGAACTCATTCAGAATGATGGAACGTGGTACCTTCGTCAAGCGCAAGACATTCCCTCAGCTTCCTTGGCAGGAGGTATATAACCCTAAGACCATTGAAACGGAAACTGGGGACAAGATCTTTGCTGATGGATGGTATGGACTTGCTCGCAAGCTTCACTACAGCTGTGATATGTTCTTTGCCTTATCCTGGGGTCTGATTACCGGTTTTGACAGCCCTTTCCCCTGGTTCTATTCGGTGTTCTTCTGTGTCATGATTGGCCATCGGGCCATGAGGGATATCACCAAGTGCAGACTTAAGTATGGTGCTGCTTGGAGGCAGTACGAGAAGCAAGTTCCGTATTTATTCATTCCTGTAAGCTGTGGCAGTTCTTCAATAAAAGGGGCTTTGCTAACTAGATGACAGTACGTGATATGAAAAATCGTTGTATCAACAAAATTCTCTCAGTTTTGGAGCTCTTAAATGACTACTCTGAAAACCATTGCATCATAAGTCTTCCGAATCAAATTGTATATTTATTTATGCCCACATTGGTTCGTCCCTGTAGAAAAATGCTAGAATGGAGAACCCATCATGGCTTCAGGCCAGCAAAAGCGATCGGGAGAGAAGGTGCTTGGATGATATAGACCTAATAAATAACACTTCTCGTCAAATCTTAAGTCTTTAATTTGTTGCTTGCTCGAAGTATAATCTATAAATCATGGCAGCACGGGCAGGTGAGGTGAGGATTCGACACATGCAGCGAAGGGGGGACCCGCAACGTGTCTCACACAGATTCTCAGCCCCAAGATTGGTGAATTTCCGATTGGTTCAATCGGAGAGGCCCAGCAGTTGTCTTGCGCATACCATCAGTTATCATCCTTCCTCTTGGAAATGTCAGCGCCAAAGTGAGAATCCGCAAGCATGGGTTCCCGGCCGAAAGAGATACCTCCCTGTCGACATGGCCGACCAATTAAACGCGTCTCGTGAATTAGTTGCACGTGATTCCAGCCCCTATCCCCGCTCTTTCCTCAACGCCGCCAAACACGCCTTCTTAAACACGTCGCGTTCATTTTTAAACCGCAAACATGGACTGGTGGCTCGTATCAATCGGCCTGGCCACTTTGGTATGGCTTGGTCTACTCAAACTTGACCGATCAAGAGCGAGTCCCAAGGAACCACCGGCAATCCCTCACTTCATACCATACATCGGACACGTGCTGGGAATCTTTCGGCATGGCCAAAGCTACTACACCCGTATGAGGTAAATCTTCCTCACTCGTCTCCTTCATTTATGCATCTCACGAACAAACTTTTAGCTCGCTATCTCCAACCCCCATATACACTCTCCTGGTCCCCGGAAGTAGAATCTACATCGTCAACAGCGCTCCCCTCGTCACCGCCGTGGACCGGAACACCAAGTCAATCTCCTTCGATCCTTATGTAGTGCAGTTCGTAAAGCGGATAGCACAGCCCACGCCACATGGATTGCAAGTCATCAAAGATCATCTTGAGGAAGATGGCGCCACTGTAAGAGCGGCCATCGCCCCAGGCGAGGGCCTGGAGAGCACAACCAAGGCTGCTCTAGAGAGTACGGAAAGGTTGTTAGAGTGGAACTCTCCTAGTATGGAGGTGGTAAAAGGCAGGACGGTTGATTTGTTTCAGTGGATGAGAGGGATTGTGACGAAGGCGAGTACAGATGCGTTGTGGGGAGCTGAGAAGAATCCATTTCAAGATCCCGAAATTGAGGCAGCATTTTGGTGAGTCTCGTCACCGTTCCCATCCTCCTGATGAGAGAGCCTCGACATATCATTAATACAAATTCAGGGCTGTTGACAAAGACTTTCTCTTTCTTGGGCTAGACGTCGTCCCAGACCTTCTTGCGCCTAAAGCCAGCCGTAATCGTCGATTGCTCTTCAGCGCCTTCGAAAAATACTATTCTGAGCAAAAAGGCCACAAATCTGCGTCTCGTCTCGTCCAAAACCGTTATCACTGCATGACAAATGGCCACGGCGTATCGGAGTCCGATTTAGCTCGCTTCGATTTAAACGTCTGCTATGCAGTGCTCACTAACTCTGTCCCCGCCACAGCATGGGCATTATACTACATCTATTCCTCTCCCTCTCTTCTGTCAGAACTACGTCAATTGATAGCTCCACACATCCACAGCTCCACCTCCAGTGGTGGTGAAATTATCAACCACATTGATCTTTCTGTCATCCTCGCCCAGACGCCTCTTCTCCCCTCGATCGTCCACGAAACTTTACGTCTCCAATCAACCAATGCACAAGGTCGTTATGTCCTCAAAGATACTCTCATCGACGACACATACCTCCTCAAAGCCTCGTCTATTCTCCTCATCCCCTCGAAGGAACTGCATTCCGACCCCAGCATCTGGGGTCCAAACCATGCTACTTTCGATGCTACGCGCTTCGTGAATCGAAAACCACCAGCCTCGGTTTATCGTGCGTTTGGTGCTGGAGCGTCTGTCTGTCCTGGGCGTCACTTTGCTGTCAATGAAATTGTAGGATTGATCGTTGGGGTTGTGAGTAGGTATGACTTGTCGCCTGTCGGGCTTGGGAAGGGTGACGGGAGGGTGTGGGCCATACCGAAGTGCACGCCACATATTACGACTAGCATCCTCACGCCTGATAATGGTGTGCCTGTGAGGATCACGGAGCGGGAGGGAATGGAAGGGAAGAAGTGGGTATTTTCTTGGGGTATTGAATGAAGAATACAATGCAGGCGCCGAACTCTAAATCTGGTCTGGATTATCGTTACTTTTTCTACCCGTCTTTGCACCCGAAACGGGACTTGGGCCTGCTTTAGGTGTAGCTCCTCGCTAAGCCAACTGCTGCTCACCCTCCAACAAACTTGGACCCTTTCCATCAGATTATTCTCAATCGCACATTCTTCAGCAAGTAATTTCTTTTTCCGCAAACATTTTTGTTCGTACCACAAGCAAGCCATCGGCATGGACCCTCTCTATATCTCTGAGCGCGACTCCAAGAAAAGAGTCTGGGACGGCCTTATGAGACTCGATGAAGAGCATCGTCTAAATCCACCTCCTCACAAAGAAGATGAAGTTGAGATTTGTCCGCCGTTCTCTACTGCTCAGGTGGACCGAGATCGTGAGAGTAATAGCGGCGAACTTTTCGGAATATACTTTTTGTATAAGTATATATGTGACACTCATAATCTTGAAGCCTTTCCTTACAATTTTTAGACCAGATGACTACCATTCTGACTTCTTATGCTCATTCTGTGGAGCGAATATAAACGATCATACATGGTCATACTTTGATAACACAGAAGATGGTGTTGCCATTGCTCGATGGAAACCGGCTTTCTGCACCATCTATAAACTCCTTGATCGTATCTCGCAAGATTTCTTTCCTGGTCGTAAAGTCACCTTGGACATGGAAGATGCGTATATCTCTGATCAAACCAACTTCCACTTCCTCGAATTTGACGAGTTCTCGACTGTCATGTCTAGCACACGGATAATGCTGCAGAAGCAGAAACCCGAAAATGAAAGCTTCCTAGCCATGAGTGTTAATCAGCAGCTTGTAGCGCTGAAGGGCTGGCTTGAGGTTTGTGAACGAGATTTGGCAAAGAATGGCGAAGATGTTCATAAACAATGTCAGAAGAGAAATAATCTTACCATCCCTACGCAGAGAGTCTTGGATTTAGCCGACGCAACAATGGGTACTGTACGCGTCGTCGATTCGGTCAACTGCACAGGTAGGTATGTGGCGCTGAGTCATTGTTGGGGTGCGCCGAAGAGGCATCCATTGATGTCTACTCATGCCACCTTGAAGGATCATATGCCCGGCATAGACATTTCTTGCCTTCCGAAATCTTTCCGCGACGCTATCACGGTTTGTCGCTATCCGAATATCCGGTATTTATGGATCGATTTTCTGTGTATCGTCCAAGATGATAGGTATTAGCCTTGTTCTTTTCATGGAATTAGGTCTAACTATATTCGCAACATGGCTTCTTGTTTGATTTTCCAGATGATACCATTCACTATGCCATCAAGGCCGATGCACCATGGGATAAGGACGTACCAACCCGTTGTTTTCAGGCCACTCTTCAGATCGACCACAAATTCCATAAATCAGATTCAACTCCTTTGGACAAACGCGCTTGGCGCTTGCAAGAATGGTATCTCCCCAAAAGGCTTGTCGAATTTTGTGTGAATAACGTACGGCTCCCCTGTTTGTGTAATGTAGAGACTCGATTTGGAAGAACGAATGACCAGCAAACTTGGACACGAACTATTGCTCGAGGCTTTGGATTGAGAAGGGAAGACGCTGCTCTCTCTCTCTGGGAGAATATAAGAAGTGACTTCTTCGACCGAAGTATCACAAACACCTCGGAAAGGCCTCTGGCCATGGCAGGTCTAGCACAGATGCTTGAGGGACGGCTGTATGGTGTTGAAAATCAAAAGTATCTAGCGGGCCTCTGGAGCACAAGGATAGCCGAAGATCTCAGCTGGACTGTTATCGAGTTTGACAACGAGGTCGAGGCTATTGAAGGTATCCCAACTTGGAGTTGGGCTTCTACTACCGCCTCCAATGGTTATATCTACGGCAAGCCGTCCCATACATTCATCGATCTAGTAGAGGCTCGCTGCACTGGATATGCTCGACCCAAAGAAACGTCAGCATCTCTGAAACTCGGAGGATTCGTCGCATCCTTATATTTGCGGGTAGATCATCGGCATAAAGGCTACGACGGTCTCCCAAGCCTGTCCTTCTGGTTCAACGATAAGATAACATGGCAGCAGTCATGATAACGGAAGAGATCGAGGCAAATGCAATGGAAAATCCTGGCATAAGCGCGACCGTCTTGGATATGCCCATTTGCCCTCCTCCTCCTCATGACCACGAAACAAATGACTCATCTCTATGCAGAGTCCCTTCCATATCACGAGCCTCGAAAACCCAGGCGAAATGCAGCACGTGTATGGAAAAAGGCTACATCTGTCTCGTACAGCTTCTGCTCCTGACAAAGACTGATGCGTCTGTGACTGCACTGATCCTAACGCCTGTCGCGCCACCATCGTCGACAAGTAAAGACAGCAGTGCAAAAGGCGTGGGTGAGGTGTACCAAAGGGTGGGATTGCTCGAGATCGATTACATTAGAACAATTCCTTGGATGCAGACCGCTGATGGCTTCAAAGTCCCTGCGAATGCTTTTTGGGAGGTCAAAAATAACGATGCGAAGAGGACTGTTACAGTTGTCTGATACTTGGTCATTTGAAGAGTAGTTTGTAATAGAGCTACTTTTATAGACTTCCGAGTTGAGAGGATTTCTGAATAGCTCAACCTCAAACCCCGGTATTTTATTGAGACCGCACCACCTCATTTAATTTCAAGAATCAACTTAATTAAGGTATATCTCAAACCGAATTCGAGTATCCTGAGCAACCCGACGAACTTTCAACCCCATTCCACGCATCTATATAATCCTCAGCTTCATTTTCCTTGCTTCTGGCAGCTCAGAGCTAACCCATCGCTCCTCCTTCCACATGGAATAGCCCACTCGGCGAAACGCAGCTTCATCATCGGCAGACTGAGTCAGCACAAGACAATGGACGTATTTCCTGTGTCTTTGAGTATGGATCTCTCCCGCAGCCAGCTCAGCGAACCAGAGTGGGGCATTGCTGTCCAGAGGCTCATCGAGAGAAACAGGAGTGGCTGACATGTCAAGAGGCCATTTCTCTCTAGGAAGCACATCATCTGGCTCTGTGGATAGAGTTTCTACGGATTCATCAGGCCAATTTATGATAGCGAATCCTTGATCATCTTCTCTTCGCCCGAGTCGGACAGGGGCCGCAACCACGAGCTCGGCGATGGCTTTCACGGCTGTCCCGTCGCGGCTGAGGTTTAGTATATCCATCCTTACCTCTAATCGACAAAGCATATGCCCGAACCAAGTCACCTCGCCATCTGTGGAGGCCCATGACCAAGATGGAGCGACATGCAGCCTCTGCGCCGGTTTCGAACCTCGCCTCTTCGAGGACCACAACAGTCCCATGAAGATTGATCTCGTAGTATCGATCCAGATGCCGGCAAGATAAGTACGGGAAACGATCGGTGCAACTGCATCGGCTATTCCTTGGATGGCGATGAGTTTGTCGGAATGATACGTCATGTCTCGTTCGGTGTAATCCTGGACGATGTGGCCCCAGTCGATCAGGAATTCGTCTTCGGGCAAGAAGCAGCCTTTCTCATGATAGCCTATATTTCCTCCTCTCCTGCTTGAGTTCGAGCTCTGTCTTGGGAATATCCATTTCCGCTGCAGCTCGGCAATCGTCGCATCCGTGGTGCGAGGATCGCCTTTCCTCCTGACGACGTTGGTGGTCTTATCTTTTTGGATGAAATCTTCAATCTCTTGCGCGAATGGGACGCGCTCGTCGAAAACCATTTCTTGACATCTCCACGAGATGCGATCTCGCGCATACGAGAGTGTCCGTGGTGATAATGCTTGTTCCTGGAAGACCCAGGCCCGACTGTACAGCGGGATTGGCTTGTACGAGGCCGAGAGACTCGATCTTTGTAACTCGAATGACATGCTATTTGTGTAGGCGTATACTTGCCGCGAAGAGCCGTCGGCGTCAGGAATCTGAATCTCGCATGGTTGATTTCGCAACTCATCTCGATCCCTAAAGAGACCAGCATCGCTTTTGTTCCCGTCGGCGGCTGCGATTGTCAACAGAGAGTTCTTGTAATATCGATGCATCATGGTTGCTTCCACTTCCCAATCTTTTCGGTCGTCCTGGATTATGCACAGAGAATCTATCCATAGGTATTTGCATCTAATCTTGCGAGCCACATGAACAGCATCGCGAAAGGTACGTGGCAAGTCTGCAAGCTTAATTTCGGTTCGATGGCTTTGGATGTTGTCTTTGGTAGTCTTGATTGGTGTTCCGCCTCCCCAACAATGACTCAGCGTCAAGTATTTCCCTACTTGAGTAGGAGAGGTCTCTAGCAAGTACGGCTCAGTTAGGCTATCGAATGATCCAACATCGATCACCCTATGAGGCAAATGGGGATCACCAGCTGCCGAATTTAAGCAGATTTCATGATTTTCCAGGCATTCTTCTAACCAAGTTGAAGCTAGTCGAAAGGCAGTGTCAGACCCAGTATTCACGTCGAGCGAAGTTTCGAGAGACCGCAATAGAGAGTTGACTCGGTCTAGTTCACTCTTAGTACCAATCTGTTTTAATGCAGCTCAGCTTACTCGGTAGGCTTATGCTCTGGAAAACAACATATAAAACTAGTAGCTTCTTCTTATTCAGAGGGTTTCTCGAATCCGTGACGGGATCCGGAAAGGAAACCTCGATACCGATGTCCCGTATTGTCTTGACGCTCATTTTCGATGAATTGCTGATAGATTTATTGAACTTCTCTTCCATTTCCCCATGAATTATTTTGCAGAGGAGACACCCTGAGTTAGCGCTTGTGCCAAGCTCTTTGACCGTTTCATGATGAAAGATTTTATTGTCTTGAGAAGGGCTAATTGAGCTGCAGAGCGCTTGGCATCTTGCGCATAACATTTTCAGTGGTCTGATAGATTTGAATAGATTCGTCTTATTACCAATTCTCTCGTGCTTGAATAGGTGATGATGTTTGCTATACGAAGTGGCCCAATTTCGTGACGAGCGTTCATGGATGCTGATGGCGATGTTGTACGGAGGATACATAAACAAGTCGCTGAACCTGCTAAAACAAATCTCCGGGACTTAGTGCGGTACAAAAGAGATTTAGAGTGCCGGTTGTATCACTCGTCGATCGATTTTGGATCATTTGTTTCTCCTTTCTGCGTTACATAGAGCGATCAGGCTGGTCACTCATGCTCAGTTACGAAACCTCAGCGACGTGGCTGCTTATATCAGCACTTGCAAGCCCGATGCTGTAAAGCGAAGTGAGAATTAGAGGGGACATTTATCGTCTGGCTACACTCTAAAAAAACAAAAAGGCGAAAGATACTTGATCTTATAAATAAAATTCATATATTTTATCCCTCATGGCACAACAAATACTCCTTTGGAGCGCCATCTAAGATACTCTTTCATGGATATCCACGTGACTACAAGTATGGTTGTGGTATGTCAATTACGCGTTTGTGAGTATATCTCGTCTCAGTACCTGCTATAACAACCATCCAAACAGCCCCACTCTCCTTGGCATTGAAGGAATGTAATCACTCTCCCAACAGGTGTTTAATATATCTCTAACCATCTATGGACTATCTTATGCAATACCAAAGGGAAGATTTCTACCATCCACTAGCTGGCTTGTACACATTCCGCGTTTTGATCCTCGCCCCAGGCCAAATTTCTGACCCAGTATCAATCCGACTCCAAGTTGCAGAGAGAACCACAGCGCCAACATATGATGCGATCTCGTATGTATGGGGAGATCCCGGACACAAAGTGACAATCAGCTGCAATGGGTGGCCCTTTGAAATCACTTCCACCCTATACTGGTCTCTAGTTCGTATCCGCTCTCCATCTATTGCCAGAATTCTCTGGGCAGATGCGATCTGCTCATAAGTCGATTGATACCGAACAAAACACCTCGGAAACTTGAGGTTTTGACCTCTGTTTTCTGAGGCGTTTCGTTTCGCGCTAACTTTCTTCCGCCTTCGCGTCGCCGCCGCTGACTAATCCCGATGCGAAAAATATCGTCTGAGATTACTATTGTATACGTTGTAGGCCCGAGCTGCTACAGCCACACATACCATAAAGATCTGGAAGATTCGCCCAGCGCATATTGCGTAAGGCTGTAAAGGCTGCAGGATTGATACATCCTGGGAAGTATCGTCAGTTTCACTCCCTCATGGATATTGGCTGAAAAGCTTGATTTTTGATGTTCCTGGGACGCAGGGATAAATTAGGTCACGTGATACGCAACGCTGGCCGCAGCGTAACGGATAATAGTCGGTGCTCTTCCACGCACGGGCAGGCCCTGGGGCCTGCCCGTGCGTGGAAGAGCACCGACTATTAGTTGGCAAATCTTCTCGCTTGCTGTGGTCGCGCTTTCAATAGGATGCCAAATCTTAGCTTCATAAAGATACATAATTAGTCCCACATGCCACGAGTTGGGGCGACAAAAACAAGAGAGAAGCCTCCTTTCAAGGATCGCCAGTCGTACCGGACATAATATGCCGTTCGGGATACCGATGAGTCAATTTCGGGACGGATATAGAAACTCAGGGATCAGGATCCTGCACTCAGCCACTGCGGGTGTCAGGCGGCAACAGTTAACGCACCAATCTTCACGAACCAGTCATTTCCTTCTGTCGCACCTTCCTGCATGCAGTTGGAGACCAGCTGTTTCAGTGGGCAATACAGGGACATATATATATATCTCTATTATCCGCTGTTCTCTGACTAGTTTCTGCTATCGCGAATTTTTATGTCTAACATCAGTATTCAGGCGTCCCCGCTACAGGGTTGGACAGACTCACCTAACAGCCGCGGTACTATAGATATTGTTTCATCTTGTATATTCACGATTTTTATTTGTGTTTGGTCTGTTCTATGTGTCAATATTGGCCCTCCTGAAGAAAGCGCGGTCGCCGAATTCCTCCAAAAGCTCAAGCTAGCGTTCTTATGCGTTCTCGGGCCTGATTTTTTACTGCTATTGGCGGTCGGACAGTTTGAATCAGCCCGTAAATCGTGTCGCCAATTCGAGAGTTTGAATCTGTCTGGATGGTCACTGCGGCATGCATTCTACACTGACATGGGAGGATTTGTTGTACGAACGAATGATGGAGTTTCATGGCCTTTGGACGCAAATCAACTATATTATCTGATCCAACAGGGTTGGATAGAACAACAAATGTTGTCATCCAAGATTCTTCTCAAGAAGAGTAATATCGACGACAGAAACAAGCAGAACACCCTGGTGCGGCTTTTCTCTCTGGCGCAAATATCCTGGTTCCTGGTCAGCTGTATTGCCCGAGCATGCCAACGCCTTCCCGTAACAACAATTGAGCTTACGACAATTGGCTTTATTGCCACGACAGTTGGAACAACACTCTCTTGGTACCATAAACCTGCCGACGTCAAGACACAGCAAATTATCGAGCTTAACGCATCGGTATCAGAACTACATACCAACGCTGGTCTCGACAATACATACTACTGGTACGACACACCTCTCGACTTCTTGAACTCTGAGAAAACATACTTTGGGGTTGCATGGCATTACTGCCTGAATATCTTGCTCAGAATATTCATAACACGGAGGAGTTCACAAAGACCTATTACTAGAAGACCCAACGATGACTTCCCACCTGTCTCCAGGATGGGAATGTTAATAGTGGTTATACCTGGTCTTATCTCATGGGGAATTAATCTTGCGGCTTGGAATTTCGTCTTTCCAACCCCTCTCGAGAAATATATGTGGAGGGCATGCTCACTTGCCTTGATCGCCGCAGCTTCTATTGGCGGATTATATCATGAAATCATAGTCAACTTCTTCCCGAAGTGGAGAAGCAAAGCTTGCGATCGATTTGCTACTTATCATCGACGTATAACAGACTTAGAACCTACAATATCGAAGGCCAAGTTTTCCGAGAAAGTCCGAAGGAAGAAAGAAAGGGTCATTGTTTGGCTATCGAACAATTCTCTCAATAGCGATCCATTATGGACGATGGAGTTGAGGGTTTTGCTCCCAGCTTTGATTTGTGGTGCTCTATATACCATCTCGAGGGGCTATCTACTAGTGGAAGATTTGATCAATTTTCGTGGTCAAAATCCGGGAGTGTACATAACTATGAATTGGGGGGGTTTCCTACCTCACGTTTGATTCTTTCTACATAGAATTTTCTATAAAACATTTGAAGTTGGAAGGGCTCCAATTTTCGTGTTGCTGGGTGGGAATCGAGGTACTTATTCAATAATATACGACATATGTTTCTAATTAGCTAAGAGAGTATGAATTCGAAACCCTCACTCCTAATGCCCACGAAAGTTTAAACTCGTCGAACATTAGATCCTATTTTTCCATATAATCGGAGTAATTGACTGTACTCTTTGAGGCACGTTTTTCGATGACCAAAGACCTTAACTCCTCTCCAGCCAACTATGATAATTAGCTGCAGTTGTCACATAGCTGTAATCCTTGGAAAGAGGCGCGATCCGTTCAAAAAGGACTGTCCTACCTTTACAGATCTTGACCTCGTTTAGAAAAGGGTTCAGTTTGAAAAGGCAGTTGGACATGCCAATAATAGAAGCTTATAGCAAGTGGGAATAAAAGGATTACAATTTACTATTTCAATCTGGGAAGGGATGATTTCGAGGTCACAAGGATTTAAGAACATGTCAGGCAGGTCCATAAACTGGTTATAAGTCTTCACAAAGACAACTAGATGCTCTCTGCGAGTCAAGATGGTACTGTGAGATTCTTTGATATCCGAACTCCCCAGCCAGATCGCAATATATTTACATTTAAGGCAAGGCAGACTTTCAGGTATGACGCGGATACGGTTCGAGACGTTGAATGGTCGCCATCTAATGGGGTGGAGTTCGCTGTCGAATGCACAACTTATAGGGTCATCGAGAAGGGTGGAATTGGTCCGATTAAAATGTCTAAAGATCTAAGTTACAGTGATTCAGCGAAGTGTGAAATAGGTAGCAACACGCTAGCTGAGCCCGACACAGGGGTTCTGTGGTAGGACCCCTACACGTGATTTCCCAACTGACATTCGCATACTACACAGGCGTAGGTACGGTCCAGAAATGGGGCCTACGAAAGCCTACTGCGACAGTACTAAAGATCAGGGCTCATCCAAGCTCAGGTAAATCCATATCATGGCATCTGGACGGAGATCGTTTTGTGAGCGGAGGCGCAGATTAGATGTGCCATGTATAAGATATATCGAAGAAAGCTGATAGGAATCAGAAGCCTATGTATCCTTTCACGATGCCTACGCCGATATCTAGAGTCACCTGGCGACTACCATGCTGGTCTGCTACAGCACAAGATAATCGAGCTGCACAAGTTTCAATAACATATAATAACTCTAACTCTGCCAGAATTCAAACTTCTTCCGTACATCTTTGGGATCTCTGGGATCTTGCTAGATCTGCAATGCATATTACCCCGCAGGTCGGTCACAGAATTGGAGCAATAGGGATATGCCCGCTGTTCTCACCTCTTTGGTTAATTGGCCGATAAGTTATCGATAGCTGCTATCTACTGCTAAGTTTCACCCTCTTTATAGAAGGCGGGTTCACCAGGTCCATTCGGTGCTGCTTAGTCAAAATTCATCACAGGTCTGGTAGGTGAGCGGTGGAAGGGTCTTAGCGAGCCCGAGGATCTGCCGGGGGTGGACGACTTGTTGGGTTCTTTCCGCTGGTACGATGCACTCTGTATCAATCAGTCGGATCTCCAAGAACGTAGCAATCAGGTTACTTTCACGGGTTCTTTGTACGAAAATGCCGAGAAGGTATATATCTGCCTGGGCGATGCAGATGATAGGATCTCATTCCACGTTCAAACTGTGATCCACGATGCGATAACTTTGAGGGTTGGAGGAGAATTCCCAGCTTTGCCAAGCAACCACCCGCTCAGGAATGACAAGCGGTGGTACGCATTGGCAGAACTGACTGAAAATAATTGGTTCACGCGGTCATGGGTGGTGCAGGAAGCTGCCTTAGCCAGGGATCCAATTGTTCTTTACGGACGAGCCGAATTCAAATATCGAGATCTGGTGCAAATTCTTGGTTGGCTGAACAAATCCGCTTGGTCCATCAAATTCGGATTAACCTCGCTGTTCATTCATCTTGAATGGGCGGATTGGCGACTGGGCGCACATCACGCTGCCTACACGTTCGTGGATCTCTTAAGCCATGCAGCGCTTTTGAACTGTTCTGATCCTAGAGATAAAGTCTACGCTTTCCTGGGCCACCCATTGGCGCTCTCCATAACCGGTGACATGCTTATCAAACCCGACTATCAGAAAAGTCCGGGCCAGGTATTTCTAGAACTGTCAAAGACGCTGATTCAAAATATGGGATTGAGGGTCCTTACGATGGTTGAGCATACGCAAGATACAATCATTGAGCAACTCCCATCTTGGGTTACTAGGTGGGATGTGCAACTTGTGATGAATGATATTTACAGGGTGCCAAATATGAGATTCTACGCCTCTGCTGGTCTGGTCACCCTGCCAATTTCCATGACAGGAGAGGACGAGAATCTCGTGCTTCAAGGCGTCACTGTCGATAAAGTTCACCAGTCCTTTACAATCTATTCCAGTTCAATGCCAAATATCAAATTTGAGCATACGACGACTGGCGAAATCGTCACCATAAAAAAAATATTAGAGGAGTTAAGTAAGAAGGATAGCAGACCTTCGGCATACGCTGATCGAGTTGGTGCTTTTTGTGCCACACTTTGTATTGGCGGCACCGGGATGGAAGAAAAGTCGAGCATAATGTCATCCTTTCTAATTGTTATGTCGGAGAATGCACGTGCGGGTACCGAGAGTAAATTCCCCGAAGAAGAAGATATAGCGCTGGCTTACTACAACCAAGTAAGCTCGATTTGTATGAATCGCACATTGGTGATTACAGAGAAGGGATATTTTGGCTTGGCACCGCTGCTCACGAGGCTTGGAGATGTGGCTTGTGTTCTTGTTGGTGGCGACGTCCCGTTCATATTGAGACCTTCTGCGGAAGGGAAGTTCAAACTGCTGGGCGAGTCGTATATCCACGGTATTATGGAGGGTCAGGTAAAAGGGATGGTAGAGCGACAGGAAATGTTTGAGCAAAGAGTGGTTATTTGTTAAATCATTTGAAATACTTGATTCGCCCCAGAACTGAATAGCTTCCAAAACATGTCTCTTTTTCAGAGCTGTGTTTAGAAGCTGTCGTACTACATTAATCAATCTGTCATTGTTGAGGATTTCTCGTATACTGATTTTTTGTCCAGTTGTCCATACTAATAGCTCATGCAAAGACTCAGCATAATTGGATAATTTTGACAAAACTATTGCTCTCGGTAAAAAATCCAAGAACCTCCTATTAAAGATTGGCCAGTTCACAAGGGGGTTAAAAGAGAGTACAGTTTCTTCACCGCATATTACACAATCTCCACTGTCATGCGCTTTCCATACTTCTTTTGCCAGTCTGGAACTTCGTCTTCATCTTCCTCGATAAATATTACCCCCCGCCTGACGTAAACATGGCGGTCAAGTAATTCCAACAGCAACCAAATAGATTCCTTGTTATCAGAACGCCTAGAAAAGCCTAAACGCAAATAGTAGTATTGATCGCCAACGAAACCTGAACAGTACTTCTTCTGTTCAGAGTCATTCTCTTGTACAAAGTTCTTTGGCGATAACATAGTTTGTTTAGACCGCTGGAAGAAATCTAAAATTAAATTAAATTGCGGAGTATTTGCTCGCGAAGTCAATTCTTGAGGTACATCGTTCGATTGAACAATTGTAGCCAGCATTTTGAGGCTCCCTCCTAGGATGTGTCCAAAGCGGGAGCCATCATCCGCAAAATCGAGTGACCATGACACCAACGTAGCTGGATCAATCTTATCTTTTGCGGCTCCAGGGCAAGATATGGGTCGCATTTGGGATAGCCATGACTATGACGGAGAAGGTGGGATTTGATGTTCATCACCTTTTTCGCTGGGGTCAATTTTCAGGGTGATGTTGGGGCACCATACAAGTCCTTCGATAATGTCATCTCTCCATAATCCTGCTATATAATAGTCCGTAGATGCTCTTTCCATCGCCTCTGCAACCGCCCCAATTGCGCGATAGCGATCGTCATTTCTCCGCAACACCCGATGGCTGTAGGACATTTGGATGGACCTCCAGGTTCTATAGAATTCAAATGTTTTCATTTTGTTTTCTCCACCTGCCAAAGACGCCAAGGGTCGCCTGGGAAAATAAGAATCATCATACGGGCTGCGATTTCCACTGACTGACTGGCAAGGGATCCCTGGACATCTCCAAATCAAATCCTGCGATCCGTAATATAACAGACGAGGAGCGAGTAGGAACTCCTGGAGCGCCCATCCTCTTCCATCCAAAGGCTCCATACTTTCCAGACGATCATGATGTCCTGTATAAATCACAAGCTTCACGACTTCACCAGAACCTGAGATGACAGGTAGAGGAATACGAGGAACGATTCTGTCATTTAGAAATCCCATATCAACATGGCTTGAGCTTGCAGCTGCGATGGTTACGGTTGCGTGCATATAAATATTTTTCATGGATTTAATTTGCTTGATCTTGTCTTCTTCGTCATCTTGCACAATACAAAGAGCATCAATCCATAGGTAACGTAATCCTAGGCTCCGTGTCACACGGATCGCATCCGAAATAGTGGCAGGCGGCTGGCTCCAATCGAATGACGCGGGATCATGTAGGAACTTTTTGGTTGTCATGAAAGGGTGGGAAGATACTCCCCAGCAATAACTGAGGCATGCATAATACCCTGTATCTAAAGGCTTACTATGGTGCAAACTCAGTCGTGAGGAATTTGCTAGAGACTCTACATCAATCACTCTAGGAGGAAGGAAAGAAGGAGTATGCGGGGGGCAAGTTGATCCGTGGCTAGTGCGACAAATATTCGTGAGATGCTGGATCTCGGTCGTGATTGCACTGATTGCTACCGGAAAAGATATAGGCAATCGCTTTGGATTCACCATGGTTGATTTACCTAGTGTAATTAGTGATGGCAGTAATATTGAAAAGTTTAGGAGACTTACCTCCGAGCAAGGAAAATTCAAGATTGTTGGCCGCTTGATTATCAATAAATATAGGAAGATTTGGATAGTAGATATAGCCGCAATGTTCAACCTCATAATGAGGCAGTCCTTCTCGTAAACCCCAGCCAACTGCAAGCTTGTAAATTGTGTCTGGGATTTTCAATTCTTCCGTTTTGTCTACTCGTAGCTCCGGATCACAAGCAGATATATATACGTAACTAGTATCAAGAATTTCGCTACTGCTATCTCCATCTTTAGCCTGATCATGAGCGAGATAGTAAAATCGAGTTTCATGCAAAATCCGAACGCAAAGACGGCAGCCGGCGCGAGCGGATGACCGTAATTTGGACACTTCTAGATGTCTATAACCATTTGGTGATAGAAGGTATCTCAGAGACTTGCGACCGAATGCTATCGACATACATTTGGAGCAAAGCTGCTCATTCCCGGCAGCAGGCAATGGGACATCGTCAGAAATTGCTGTCGATGAGGTGTTGTCCATAGTGACAGGAGAGAGATAGAGAAAGAGAGCAGTGTCCTGTTTTTCAGAGCTCAATATTTTAGATGTCAAAAAACGCAAGAGTGGGCTTTGGAGTATACGGTGGACTTCGCTCCAGCTAGATCATGGAGTGGAGGAGCACAGCGCCTGATATAGATGTGGAATACGAAGTCAGCGGCTAGGACTAGATATAGCTGAAGTATTTGTGAGGTATAATGATAGACCCGGATGAAAAGAGGTTTCGAGGCGAATTAACCGACCCTATCGCTGATGCCCGTGGCCTGATCTTTAAGCTTACATAATATCATGCCTACACCTCCACCCATGTTTCTGAAGCGAATCAAAGATAGCCTTCAGAAGCTCCTTTGACTATTTGCTTTCTAAAATAATGCTATTGGCCTAGGTCGGTAAGGCTGCTACCCAAAATTTTAACTAGCCAAAGCTTACCACTTATCCATACTATCCCGAATGCTTAAGTAATGCCTTCTGGATCTTTGACCCGTTATATTATCGCTACCCTCCGACGGTTCTGTTGATGAAATTATAAAGTGTACCTTTTCAGAGATAAAAAACACCATGAAAATTGAGGAATACAGCTTTGATTCGATAAAATTCACGACGTACAGTCAAGAAGTCAAATAGTTGATAATAACAAATTTTAGAACAAAACGAAAGTCGAACAACTTCAAAATTGACAGTCCATAATTTACAACTCCCTAACCCTCTCACTCCATCTTTCCCAACCTTCTCTAGGAAAAACTAGACCTACTATCCCAGGCCTTCCTAAACTCCTCGCTCATTTTCCACTAGCTTAAGATCCATCTAGTGTCAATGCCCTATAGAATTCCCTTTTTTTTAACATTCTATGGCAAGGATGTGAAAATGCCCAACATTCTCTCGTAGCTTGGCGTTCCTATTAAGCTGCTGTTAGCACCCCTCTCCTAACTCCACCAAAAGAGGGTAAGAGAATATACCTAGGCCGGTCAGTGGATCCCAGCCAGTCACGGCTTCAAAACCATCGGTGTTACAGCCTAGATTGTAGCCGCTAGCGACGCCGTTGAACATGTTAGGATTTGCATACATGGCGAGGTTTAGGAAACCAAGTGGACCTTTGCCGTAGTTGAGACGGACTTCGTTGATCTGCGAAAGCTGACGTTAGCTGAGCTTGAAAGTGTCAAGGCCAAATTATAAGAAGCGAGAAGGCGATAAGTAGTAATAGAAAAGTATTTGGCAACAGCAGAAAGCGCTCACTCGGTTGATCATGGCAGCAAAAATAGGAGCGCTTGCCTAGTCCCATAAGTGGGAAAGAAGAGACTGTGGATGATTCCGGCGATTCACAAACCCTGTTCAATTAGATATCAGGCTTTCTTCGTAATAGTTGACAGGGTATCTTGAACGTACATTTACAGCAACATCTGGGTATCTTTTCAAAAGTCAGCAATTAAATATTGAGAAGAAGACAAAAAAGCACCAACCCTCGACCAGTTCTGTTGTAATTTCCGTTTTGGTTGCTACCCAGACCGTATGAGGTGAGCCAACTCGGGTTATGCTGCGAGAAATACGTTTGCAAGGCTGCTTGTTGGTATGAAGGCGCCGAAAAGATATTGCTGAAACCTCCACCAGTCGCGAAGAAAAAGTCCTGATCGTTTGCTGCACTTTCGGGCTCGTACACAGTCGAGCCGGAGTTGATCTAAGTAGCACCAACATTGGTGATATATGGACAACTAGAAAATGTCAGTGTGAGTTCTGTTGAAATGAAGAGAGCAGACGTGTTAGGGAATCCGGGATTGAATACAGTTCCATCATTTCCCAGACAACCATTTCCCAGACAACCATTTCCGTAAACAGAGGAAAACGAAGGCCCAGAAACTCCAGTATCTCCAGAGGCAAGCAGAACGGAAGTTCCTTGGAGACCAAGTTTGGCCACCTAAAAAATGTTAGAATTATGCTGTCAAAGAAACTAGAACTTAGCTATTCCGTGCATTGTCTGCGTAAGACTTTAGTCAGAAAGATATTTCAAAGAGAATAGAGCCTTTCCCTCGTAATAGAGGTTCGCTATCTCAAGAACAAAGCAAATTTTGTTTCTTCAAATAAATGGTAGCTTTCAGAATGACCAAACCTACCTCTGTTGGTAGTATGCAGGAACTTCTGCTTCTTGAATGCTATAAGAAATGGATATAACATTCGTAGGCTATTGTACGAGTATCAGTACAGGTGGCGCGATCGAGGTAACTGCCATTAAAAACTACATACCTTGTACACGCCACACTGGAGTGGTTTGTTATAGCCGTTCGGGTGGGTATCAGGATATTTGGGATCATAAATAGCTGAGAACCTAATTAGTCTCCCGTACCGAGATCGTTCAATTTTCAATATCAAAGTCTTACGACTGTTTCCTGTCTCCCCATAAGCTGAACGGGTACAGTAGCTCTAGTGACCCTATTAGCGTTTAATTTAAGGATGTTCATTTAGGCTCCACATACTCCATCAAGCGCGTCAAGAAAAGTATTGAAATATGCAGTGTAGTTGCCGATATTTTCGTAGTACGTGTCATCCACTTGATAGAGGGTGGTGGATTGCGGATAAATCAGGGAAGTACCAAGTGTAAGGTCCAAGTCTGATTCTCCCCCGGCATTGTGTGCAATGGGATCACCGTTCCCTGTTATGACTGCGCCATCTATAGGCGCTGGGATAGGGTGGGTCCCATTAGGAACATTGGGTTGATATGCTGTAAACCAATCGTTTAGGTCTGATTGCAGATAATAGTCGCCTGACTCGTAAATTCCAAGAGTGTTACTTGATAAAGGGATGCCATGAGGATACGTTTTGGGACATGGTAACTGGTGATTATCAGCAGCATATTTGATTGTGCTAACGCTCAGCTTACCTATCGCAAGCAAGAGTCTTGTGAGCCGTTTCTGAGTGCTCATAGACATGATAGGTAGTATGGAGGAGACTCTTAGCCTCCTCGACAGTAGCATCGAAAGCCAGCCAGCCTTTGTTATCAGAGTGAGTGATTCGATCAGCAATGATGCCATGGTCAATTAGCCATTCTCTCACAGAGTCAACATTCTCCTGCTTAGGGGCAAAGGCTTCAACGACTTCCTCCGAGGTCTAGTGCTTTCCATAATTTCTGGAATTGGGATTCGATCTTGTGAACGATTTAGTTCTGAGTTTCTGGGACTTCTTAAACAAGTAACTTATGTTATAAACACTTACATGTCCATTAGGAACTCGTCTATCTTCTCAAGATTTCGTTGCGCTAAGCCAACTCTTATGGGTAGAACGGCCTTAGGAGCAAGCCTGCCTCGCTTTACCCAAGTCTTCATGGCCTGGGTTCTCTTTTCATGAACGACATGAGAACTAGGAACAGCAGCACCGTGTGCGAGCACCGCTAGAATGAAAACAGCAGAGACGTATTGCGAAGTATAAAGGAAGATGGGTGTACAAAATAGAAGAATGTTAGGAGGGGACTTCCCACCTATATAGGAGGATCGATGCCGACCTTTTGGTACCTGCGTCCTCTTGGATTTGGCTATGCAAGTCCCCAAACTTCCATATCAGCCAGGGAAGACTGACCGACCAATCCACTTACTATCCAATATCATGAAGAAAGGACTGCCGGGATGTTCGAATGTCGGATCTTTTTTTTGGTCAGTTGGGGCTCACATTTGTTACCAGAGAGTCAGGAAAATGCTGGCGAATGAGATAACGTAATTGCCCATCAGATTCCAAAGATAGCTGCAACCTCTGATCGGGAAATTTTGATATGCGTGAAGAATCCCAGAAGCCGGGGTGGTAATGTTCCTTACAGAAGTGACATCAACAGGCATATCGGTAATCTATAAATCTAGCATCTTGACCCATCATCTGGCTGTAAGACGGCGTAAGCTGAGAGCCTGTGATTTAATCGGATTCCTCAATCAGGGAGACCTTGGAGAGTTTTAGGGGGATCTTCAACCCTGCGAGCATGAAAAGACATCTGGCAATGGCCACAGGCGTGTCACGTGACATTCCTTCAGCTGGTCAGCACGGTTCGGCTTCCCTTTTAGAGAGACGCATCGACTCAAAAACCAGGAATCAGTCCGGTACCGAATTATGAAAGTCTGAGGTACTTCGTATATGCTGTTATACTGAGTCCATCAATTCGATGATATTGCTGAGCACTGCTGCAGGATTGGAAGCAATCTCCAATAGGAAACACGCCCATGCCAACAACAACCATGAGATGAACTTGAACGTTGACCCTTGACTGGTTATCAGGAACCGAATCAACCGGCTACGGTATGGGGTTATGGTCATGCCTGGGCGCCTCGTTTTGACCTCTTTGATAGTGCTCACTTGAGATCTTTAACAGGATTTGACTACCAGACTTGGAAACATGAGGTAAAGTAAGATTGGTGGGTGCAAAAAGCAGCGACTTAAACAGCAGATACTGTAAGCAGCAAGCAAGTAAGTGTGGTTTTCCGTTGAACCCTAACATGAGGAAATACAAACATTGAAAGTAAGAAATAAAAGTTTTGAAAGTAAAGTAGATGTCGGAAGAAGAAAGGAAGAGGTTGGTGGCAGGAAAGCGTTTGGCTTGGACTCCACTTTTAGCGCCGTACCGAAAGTCGCGTCGCCAAAGCGGAAAAGCGCGTCTCGACCTGAGCATCTCTAAACTAAACAACCCAATTTCTAACTGTACATTCTCGAACTACGGACATATCTCGAACTTGATAACAAACTGGTTGAAAACGTTTTCCAAGAAATAGTCACCATCCCAACGTCATACATCCTGCAGTTACCCGTCAATTGGGAAGTCTCAACACGCGTCTACTTTACCTACCCAGATCGGTCCCCACGATACTCTAGACGGTGACGGGACAATTTGGAACACAAACTCTCTACCGCAGCCCTGCAGGCTGTAGAATGAGTTGCGGCGCATCGAACACTCAGTAAACATGTATCTTCCGCGATCTTTAATCTCGAAGTTATACCTCCACCTCCAACGAACACACCACCCACTGTCTCCGCCAGTTTTGATACTATGTGGTTTGGATCCAGATGCTATGAATGGCTGCAAAGTCTTGACGCAGCTCCTCAAACGCGACTATATACCACATAAAATCCAGCCGATTGCGGGCTATGGCGATTTGGAAAAGGCAGGACACAATGTTGTCCGACCAATGATGCAGAGCGAAGGGGGGACCGGAGGCGTTGTCGTATGTCTTGGAGTTGGAGGGCTTGTTGATCTTGGGGCTCTGCTCGGAATTGAGGCAGAAGGAGACGAGACAAGTTATGGTGGAGTTGAGGTATGGGTCATTGACGCGCGCCGGCCGTGGAATCTTGGAAATGTCTTTGGGGGGTTTCCTGCGCTACCACAAATCGAAGTGGATGGTGAAATAATCAGCCAAAAACACACTGGGTTGGATGGGGGGAAAATTCTTGGTAGCTATAAACCAGGAAGGGGTGGTATCATTGTGTTCGATGATGGAGATATTGAGGAAGAGTTGAGCGTTGAACGAGACGCATACTTGACACTTGCGGATATGCCCGAGATTGAAGATAATGGCGATGACAGTGATGGAGGCGATACCGAGAGCGAAGGAGATGATGGAGCCGAAGAGCCAAAGGTTGGACAGAAACGGAAGTCGTGGTCTGAAAGAGACGAGGAAGATGATAGTGAGGATAAGAATGAGCGGCCTCGCCAAAGACGGAGGAGCAATTCGGTATGTCGACAGTTATTAATTCTTGACCTTCCAACTAATATGCTACTACAGTCCACTTCAATACCTAGTTCTCCAACCCGCCCAAAACAACGCGGTCTGCTTTCTCTCGATGGACCTCCTTCATTCTCCTCTAGTGTCTCCCGTTCTGTTTCTCCAAGTTCCGCTCAACCCCCAAAACAACCATCAGCCCGAACACTTCGGCGGCGATTGCTGAAGCTGAAGCGGAAAAATGAAGCAATTCTACACAAATACTACGACCTTGGAGCGTCATACTCCGAACCTATATCATCAATGATGTACTCTTTAGCTTCGGAATTGGGTCGAGAGGATAATGACTTATTATGGCATTCCATTGTAGGAGTCACATCACAAGATTTGTACGGCCGATCATCAGTGGGTGTTGCTATCACCACACAGAAACTATCATCATCTCCGGAAGGTTGGCTTGGGACCCGAGGTTCTCGAATTCGGCAGCTATTACGAGACGAAGTTAGACGTCTAAATCCTCCAGAACTGACAGACTCAAGCTATACCCAGAACCGAAATTCACTGCCCGAAAACAGTGGGATTATTCCAACCACTGCTCGAGGACCTAATGATACCAGCATTCGACTCTCACCTGAGCCGAAATTTCTTTTGATCCGCCATTGGAGTTTATACGACAGCATGTTACATTCTCCATACATGTCTGCTCGATTGCACATTTGGTCGGACAATGGACGGAAGAGGTTACACAAGTTCCTTGCTAAAATGGGTATAAGCTTAATCCAGTGCAAGCAAAGCTACACTCATATGGATATGGAACTCAAGAGAGGCCTTCGCTCAAAGCTATTGAAATATTCTGAATTGTACGGATTGGACGACTTGGTTCCAGCGGCCGACACGGATGGGAGAGATAGGGGTGGGACTAAAGAAGGTTGGGGATTTGTTCGGAGCTGGGGATGGCGAGCAACTTTAAGTGCACAAGATGTTGGCGTTGTCGTTGGTGCTATACTTGAAGTAGGCAAGAATGCCGTGACTAGTTCTGGGAACGGCTCATCTGATCGTGGTCGAGATATCAAAGAGACATCAGATGAGGATGGTACCTTGGAAGGTGAGGAGTGGGTTGGCCGATTCTGGGATGCCTACGATGCACTTGATAGGTGAGAGATGCACATTTTTTGCTCCACAGCAAAGCTAACTTCAGACAGAATTGAAGAATTGAAAGCTGCTCTTCCGATAGCTCAACATCTCCATCGAGCAATCCTACGTACTGGAGCAGCTATTATCGAGAAGCGCCAGATTAAACATCTCCGAGCTTTTCGAATGTGCGTTGTAAAGGATGGTCCTGATGTCCAATTATTCACACATCCTGGTGCTCTGACCAAACTTGCTCTCTGGATTGGCGAAGCAGCGGCAGAACAGGAGAAAGAAACTAAAGGCAAACTAGGCCATGGCGGACGCGGAACTCCTCTTGTTGTTGCAGGCTTCAATGAGAAGCGAGGTGTTTATATTGTGGTTGGTACTGGGGGGGGAGGAGGCGGCGGGGCTGGATTTGGAGACCGGCAAGCCGCAAAAGAGAAAAAAGTGAAGCGTGAAGCTAAAGAAAAAGCCCAGGAGCTCAAGAAAAAAATCAAGGAAAAGATCAGGGAAGAGAAGCGAGAAGCAAGACGCCTGGCCCTTGGAGACGATGAAGATGATGAAGATGAGACCGAATCAGAAGCATCGGACTTTTCGGAAGACGAATCGGAAGATGAGCTAGTCGATGAAGAGCTCGCCAAAGGCTTCGGGAGAAATAAATTCGGCAATGCGTTCCAAGAAGTGGTTGAAGAAACCAATGCCCGAGTTCGCATCGATAGTTTTGAACATTGTGTGGTGGAAGTGAAGAAGGAAGACCTGACAGGTTTCTTGGAGAGCCTAAGCGTGAAAGCCGTGGTTGGATAAGCGAATAGAAAGAAAAAGGGATGTAGATATGTGCTCATGACCTTGTTTTGCTTGGATGGGAATCATTGTGTTTGCTTGGATCTGCTGGGTTTTGCATCAATGGCGTTGCATGATGACGTGGGAGATGGATTTGCATGGCGATTGTTGGAGTTGGTGCTGCTACTTCTGACTGTCTATAATTCATAAATCCATACAATGGAAACAGCATTCTTGTATTTGAGATGTTCATTGTGTTAAAGACAACTATTTTCGCTTAAACTTTAAGATTTCCCCAACCAGCTCAACAGCCCTTACAGACAGATGTCTCTTCAATGACACTTGTTCATTGAAGCAGCACAAGCATAATAGAAATTTCTATCGGGAATGACAAAAGATAAAAATTGAAAAAAGATGCCTCCTCGTTCACAATTGCATCGATATAAACCAGCGGACTTCACCGCAAGATTAGCTGTATCCTCTGTACTTTCTCTGCATACAAAGACGTTTTGTCGTTCCACAGCGGCGGTCTGGAATGGTCAGTCTCCACCCACCAGTATTCGAAGGCATCAAGGCATTCTAGCTAGGGAGGTGCCGAGGGTTTTGACCGAGGTGGCGAGGCCGCTGCAGCTACTTTAACTCCGCATGCTTGGGACTCGTATGCTTATTCTTCGGTCTTGACAACATGGCGTAGATCTGGTGCATATTCTCTACTCAGGACAGGGCTTCAATACTCGGTGGCGTTTACGATTTGGATCCGCGTGAATCAGTGCTAGCTTTGCTGGCCATAATTCTAGGTTGAGACAAGTACACAAGTCGCCGCCAGATGATATTCTCGCTTAACCCCAAATCTGAAGACTCGGATATCCCACTCTTACTCCCTTTGTCTTCACATTTAACTTTCGACTCGAACCGCTGGAAGATCATGCCATCCCCTCAAAAGTCTCCTCATGTGACTTCCAGAAGCGGTTACCATCAGACTCTTCAATACCCAGCTCGCAGAACCTCATAACCCTCCTCTGTATTCCCGTTTCGCCATATCAGCCCATTCTTGTCCCAAACATGACTTTTCGGGGCTTCGAACAAACTCCGTCCAACGATGTTCAAGAAGCTCGCCAGTCGCGCTCTCCAATTGGTCAGCGGGCGATGGCGAAATAATCCGCGTACATGAGGAATTCCATCTCCGTTACTTGGAGAGTTGGTTGTATTTATCAGCCTTAGATAAACCATCATGTCAGGACCATCCAATAAATAGTCGATCGTATTCCCGAGAGGTCACAGTCGAGTGCACAAACAGTAAGCCTGAGTAAGCCTCGAGTTGGGAGGTCACGTCTTGCAAGGATCCGATCTTGCTGTATTACATACGCATCTCTACTACCTGTCTCCATTATGTTGGACGTTAGCAACATTATTCAAATCATAATAGCCTTTTTCTCCTCCAAGAGTTCATTAAAATCACAGATAATGGCACCTCAAGCAAAACGAGTAGCCGTCATCGGCGCTGGTGTGAGTGGATTGACATCTGCTCGGCATCTCAGGAAGGCTGGTATTGAAGTAGTGGTTTATGAACGTTCAAACAAAACTGGTGGTAATTGGTAAGAAATACCCTCTCTGTTGCAAAACGTTGAAGCTGAAATACCAAGGGTGTACGATGATCGTCGACCAATCGAGCCAGCATATCCTGCTATCACACCTTCCATTTCCGATTTCGTTCCTGAGGATCCGTCACTATCAAATGGAGAGCAAAAGGTAAGCGAGGAGGGCTTTGAGGAAGAACTGCTCAAGTTTGCTCCAACAAGGTGGGTTGTGGTTTTGAAACTACACTCCTTGATCTAATTCGGTTCAGTCCTGCCTATTCAGGCCTCACCAATAACGTTTCAACAAAACTTCAAGAATTAAAGGATTTTCCGTGGCCAGAGGGCACACCTGACTACGTCAATGTGCGCCAAAAAGAAGAATATTTACGATCCTACGCTGAGCATTTTGATATTAATTCTTTGATCCGATTTAACACTCGGGTTGAGAAGCTTCAAAAAGTTGGACAGAAATGGCAAGTTACTTCCACAAGTCTCGTCATAGACGGACCTGAGAGAGGAAAGAAAACGCAAAGTGTTGAAGTAAGCGGTTTACCATAGACCCAAAAATCGTGTATTGACGATAGGTAGGAGTTTGACGATGTAATTGTTGCATCAGGGCATTACCATGCATCGAAAATCCCCGATATCCCAGGTCTAAAGGAATGGAAAGCTGCTTGGCCGAACCGAGTTTCACACTCTAAATCGTATCGACACCCTGATGAGTTCCGCAATCAAACCATCTTAATCATCGGAGCAGGTACCTCCTCGACAGATATCGCTAGGGAAGCTTTCCGCTTCACCAAAAAAGTCTATCAATCTTCCAGAGGCGGCGCTTTCGACCACCCAGAATCGCTCCTTCCTCCAGGAATCTCCCGTGTCTCAGGAATTGCTTCATTCTCTCCTCCCAAACCCGGGCAAAAAACGCCTGGTACAGTGACTCTAACCGATGGCACTGTTCTCAAAGACGTCGACCGCGTAGTCGTCGCCACGGGCTATCACTTCACCCTCCCATTCCTCCTAGACCACCATTCCGATACTACTGCCCCAGAGGACGCAAACGACACCATTCTCGTTACTGACGGAACCATGCTTCACAACCTGCACCTCGACATCTTCTACATCCCGGACCCAACCCTGATCTTTGTCGGTGTGCCATTTTACACTGCAACCTACACATTCTTCGAATTCCAATCCATCGCCGTATCCTACGTCCTTTCTGGCAAAGCTTTCATCCCCTCGGAACCCGAGATGCGCAGATTATACCAGGAACGAGTGGCATCAAAAGGTTACGGGAGACATTTCCACAGCCTGAGAGAGAAGGAGACGGAGTACGTGACGGCGCTGGTGGGTTGGCTGAACAAGGATGCGGAGAAGACTGGCGCAGAGAAAGTGGTGGGTCATACGGATGAGTGGATTCTGGAAAAGAGCTTGTTCTTTGTGAAGATTAAAGGGTTCTTTGAGGAGAAGGATGCTGCTGTGAGGAGGGCATTGGAGTTGGAAGAGCAGGAGAATCAGAAGAATGGATTGGTCAATGCTACAGCAGTAGAGATCAGTGCGAATTAGGAAATGGTTTCGTGAAGTTGAGAGGGAGTCGTTGCAAAGACGCAAGATGGGTGCTTGTGATTGGTTGCCCGCAATCTGCAATGCATGAGCTGTCAGCTTGAGATTCTGTACTGTGTCCTTAACTTCACTGCACATACATAAATATAAACTGGTACAAGCATCCCAGATTCCATCTCTACCATACATCCCTATTTCGTCTCAACTTTAATTTGATCTTAAATCTTATTCCCGTCCCCTATCACCTACCCACCCCGCAATGCCAATAAACCAAGCCCTCTTATCCCGCAACCCATCTCTCACCCCAGAAGCCTTCTCCACCTCCTGGTATAAAGACCATGCCGCTCTCGTCGTGCCGTATTTCCTCTCCCACGGAGTCACGTACTATGCCCAAGTTCGTCTTCCCGATTCCCCCACCCTCCTCTCTCATCCAACCACACCCAGCACTCTCCCTACTCAATTGTGTTTCTCGATATAATCCAACTAACTGGTAAAAAGGTCCATGGTCCACTCACAACTTCTGATCTAGAGATCTCGCCCAAACTAGCAAACGGCGGATACGACGGCGCGGCGGAGATGAAGAGCGAAGAAGTGATACGGATCTTTGCATCGGGGATTCCGGAGCCACAGGTTGGTCACCTATTTCGTCTCGTTCAAATTCATTTCATCTATCTATTCTGTTTCACTTCAGTATACTCATGCGTTCATGACAGTGGAAGAAGGATTACTACCAGGAAGTCATCTTGAGAGACGAGGAGAGGTTACTCAAGAGTCGAGCGATGGAACATCTTTTGCAGGTCCCACCAAATACGGTAAGTGGCGAGAGGAGGATAGTTATTGGGGAGGGGCGATGTGGGATTCAGATTCCCGAGGAGGTGTGGAGGGTTTGGAGGGAGTATGAGGCCCGTGGGAAGGGAGAAGGGAAGGGAGTGGAGGATTGAGAAATAGGTCTTGTAATCTGACTATCTCTACGAACTCTAAATCTTTATTATACTCAAACTAAAACCAAAACCACTCCTATCTTATCATTCCTGGAATTTGATATGAATCTTCATCCTCTTTGGTTCAAAGACCTTCCTCCCATTCCCCTCTCCCCTTATATCCCAAACCCAAGGAACCTCTGTTTCTCCCCAATTTGCTAGAACACCCTCCCAGCCCAAAACGCTGTCCAATTCCTCTTTGGCCCTATAATAAGCTCGTATGGAATCACCATTCCGTCGATAAATCCTTGCTTTAATGCTTTGTAGGTTGCGGAACCAGGGGATAAAAGCGTCGATTACTTTACTGAATCCGAAATCGGAGGAGATATTCAGGGTCAATGAGGAGATGTTACGAGCTCGCATGATTGAGAAGTCGAGTCGGCGGGAGAGGGTGGTTGTTGCTCTTAGTGTCAACACACTACTACAAAGATAGTAGAGGAAGGAAACTCACGAGATAACAAGAGTCGCTTTCTTCACATAGTCCATGTGGATTCGATCCAGTTCATCTAGTATATGGTCATCTACCTTCTGCTCCGGCATGTAATGAAAATCCGATTCTTGGCACCAGATCCGTTTCGCCATATCGTACAGATCCGGATCTCCATATTGCTGAAATGGGTCGAGTAAATTTTGCTTTCGGCATAAGCGGTTGGAGAAACAGTACACGCGGATCATCTCGCGGATTTCGACAGGGAGAGTAGTGAAGTTGAAAATAGGTTTAAAGTTTTTGGCTCCTTTGAAAGGTGGGAGTTTTCCGATGACGGACGATTTGACCGGCGGCCATGCTGCTTCTTCTCGTTTGAGGAGTAGGAATTGAGTGTGTTGCTCTTTGACGAGTTTAGCATGTGTTATGGCTCGGGCTCTTTGGGTCATGCTGTTGGGTTGGCGTGGGATGGACATGTTGCCTTCGCTCTTTCCTGGCTCAGAATCTGCCTTGAGCTGTCCAGATATCTCTGCATCGTCCGGTTGCAGCATCGTCTTGACGTCGTGATAAAAAAACTCTGCTATTCGAAGGCCAAATGCTTGGGAGGCCTTTGAATTGATGGGTTCTGCAGGTCGAACGTACTCTTTGGGAACTCTGGACTTACGTTTACCCATTGTTGCGTGTAGCTTGGGTAATGACAAAAGCTGACGGGGTTAATACTTGTTCTTTATTCTAGACCTAGACTTACGATATCTTTCTCAAGTCCGAAATGCCGATACTTTGTCTGCGGGACAGCTCAGCCGCCGGAAGACGTAGCTAATTTTCACGATACAATCTAATAGCTTTTTTAGCTTGGAGCTAACTGTTGGTTGCGTTCGTTGGAGAGCTACTCTAGCAGAAAATTTCAGAAAATTTCGACTATTCACTCTAGAGATAATCGGTATCCAAGTTTTAATTGGCTCGTAACTAAGCAAGCTATCCTCAAATCGCCTAGAATAGTGGTACTTGAAGATTCTCGGATTCCTTTATAACAAAATCTTCGTAAGAATAACAATGCAATATGTGGTAGTAAGGGAATGATGAGCTTTGACTTGCCTTTACTACGTTTCTGTCTAGTTCTTTAGAAGTGCGAATTTCTACCTCACCTTCGTCAATGCGGCTCATCATGGAGTGGAAGGAGGCGGCAAAGGCACGGTTCAACGGTTCAATGACGTGCATCCCGATCGGGTAGTGAAACCGGCACGGCTTTGAGATTGAACAGACCTTTCCGGGTTATTGAGCCGTTGGCAGGTCGAATACACTGCTCTTCACACAGGCAATATCACAAGCGTTTCACTTGACCATTAGCTTCATCGAAGATTCATTATCTCTACGCTCTTACAAATAAAGCAGAGAACGCACGCAAGCCATGCAAATAAAAGGCCTTTAGTCAGCGCTCGTCCTGTTAGAGAGCGCAAAACTAGCGCTAAGAAACCATAGGTATTGTGTTTCGAGAAAGAAAGCTAAGCACAACAAAAAGAAAAGGCTCCTCAAATCATAATACAGCAGTGTTTGTGATATCATGCAAGGGCACCCCACGATCATAAGCTGGTGGCCCGAGTCCTTCTAAAAGCATCACATCATTCTTAGTACCAATCTGTCCATCGCATCATTCCTCGTAGTTCCCGGCTCAGCCGACCAACAACCACTCATTCATATCTGGGAGGAGTTCGGGTCGAAATTTGATTTGGATTATGTGGAGATCAAAGGTTCATCCTGTCTCAAAGAGTTGACTGGTGCAGACTTGAACTCCTCCTTTGGCGCCTTGGGAAAGTCCTCGGCCTTGTATGAGGGCTCCTTCTTGACAGGCTTGGCAGACGCAACTGGCGAAGCAGAGCGGCCACGAGCGTTACCAATCATCTCCTGGGCCTTGGCAGAGTAATCACCAACAAGTGACTTTGTGGCCTCGGTAGCGTTGGCAGCATGGTGGCTCGCAAGGGCCTTGAATTGTCCAGTTTGCTCGTTGATGATAGTAGAGGCATTGTTGAGATGATGGTCGATGAGTTCTTGGTTGGTCTTGTAGATCAAAGGACCGAGGAAGAGAACGGAGGTAGAAATGAGGGCGAGACCCCAGACAGGGACGAACTTGACCAAGAAGTATGAGAGGAAAGCACTGACAAAGGCCTAAAATGGGTTAGACGAGTCTGAACAAAGAGTTGAGTAAACCTTACAGCAGCGGAAGCGGGCACATTCTCGGCAAAGATAATGCGTTGAGCCTCGATAACAAAGAAGTTGATAAACTCGTGGAAATCGCCAGTCAAACCATCAAGAGTCTGCTTGGAAACGGTATAGTATTTTCTTGGGCGGATTTGCGAGGCGAAACCAGTAGAGAACAACACCTTTCCAGCTACCTCAGCCAAAACAGTGACACCCAAAACCATATATGTAAGCTTGAATGCATATCGGAGGATATCGAGATATCGGGCAGCGAAGATGAAGACGACAACGGTGGCATAGGCGATAGCGGAGGCTCGAGGATTATTCCAGGAGAGGAGATTGTAGAAGAATGAGTGGTAGTGGGTAAGAGGTTGACCTGTAGCGGCAGGAGTGGCAGGAGTTGTGCGAGAAGAAGCAAGGTTGGAGAATTCGGCTTGTGTCTTTGCGTGTTGATCCTTGACATTGGCTGCGACAGGTCCTATGGTCGGTCGTATTAGCACTGATTTTGATAAAATCTTCATGGTAAGCCGTGCAACATACCGTTTGCGATGTTTTGGGTGATTGGGTGATTGGCAACTGCGTTGGCAGCGGCGGAAGCATCTGGAGAGATTGTTAGTTGAGCTGCGGGATAGCTAGGAGCTTGGATCTGTTTCGGAATTAGCAATTGCAGCAGCAGCAGTGGGAACCTGAAGATAACACGAACCCTACTGTTGACTACAGTGTTCTTAGCATTTTCAAATCCAGATGGGACAGAGTCGCTCTCAATGGATGGAACCACTGTATCGTGGGCGGTGAGATCGGACATGATGAAAGCCTGAAGAACTGATTGATTGGATTGTCGGAGTCAAGAAGCAGTCGATATGCAGTCGAGGATATCTATTCTGCGGCACTTGGAAGGTCTGGGAGAAGTGTCTGAGGATGTGCAGCTTCTTCGGCGACAGGAGTCGTCAATTCTGGATTGTTCTTTGTTGGTGGTGGATTGATTGTGCGTGGAGTGTTGACGATGATGCAAGTTATTCGTTAGCTGCTGCACATGAATTTATTGGAAGGAGTCGCCTGATCGGTACTAGCACGGGCACACGCGACACCTTTCTTGTTTGCTGTGGCTGACCAACTGTGACGTCGCAAGATATCAAGACGATTCGTGAATTTTCGAGAATTCTCTTCTAACGCTATTCCATTCTCTTGTTTTATATCGAGAGCAAACATACATGACGCGTACGCCAATGTCCTTGACGTATGTTCCTTCTTCTTTGCACCGTGTTCTCTCTCGGGAATTGAAGACACCTTTTCGTTCCTTTTCTTTTTCTTTGTTTACTTGTGCAGCTTGCATGTGATGGCATCAGGCAGGAGCCAACCGTGCTGCCTCCTGCCTACATCTGCTGACGAGGTCTGCAAGACATGAGACGTGATCCATGAGTCGCGTCCTCCCTGCTATCAACTATCAACTCTTCTCGGCTTCAAATAAGTCAAATATACCAAACATTCAGAGGTAGCATTCTTGAGCCAGTGCTCAGAAATACTCTAATCTCAGAATTATGAGAACTGCTATTTTAAGACATCTTGAGCAACTCCACAGTGAGGAAGCTAGTCTTTAAATGGCATTGTCGTAGGCTGCCAAACTAGTCATGCCTCTACATCAAATAATCTATGTAATTGAAAGATTCCTTAAGCTGAGCTTATCGTGGATTTTGTACCTTCATATTAGCTCTGATGTTATGGCTGGGTTGTCCCTCTGACTTCAAGTTCAAAACTCATTCTCGGATTATTTTGGGTAGACTGTTGGTTCAAAGCCCGTCTGAGATTGTTTTAAGTAGGGCTGTTTAATGAGATAAACTCCCTTGGCATTCAGGACACTTCACTGGATTCTCTTTCCGCCTAATCAGCAGAGACAGTCACTCAGCAAGGGATGAGAATGCTGTCCCATATTTCATGTGATTGGGTATCTTCATATCACTTCTCATGACACTTAAGTTTTAGAAGCGTGCACAAACCCAAATCTGAAGACATGTACTAAAAGAATGACATTCCACACCACTGCATCTCTCAAAATCAAACGTGAAATAACTACAGATTAATCAAAATTCAAACACAATTTCCTATATTCCTTTCATCATCTCCGTTGCCTCCACAATCGCTTCGTCTTTCTTTCAACTGTTTAACACAGGTCATGGCTGGAAACAAAAGAGCTCAACCCAGGAATGCATTTTGTACACTTGCAGATCTATGAAATCATCTGTCAGCTCGCGACTCAGGTTGATCTATCGATCAATCAGGCAACAACGCCCAACTCACCTTTGCGATTCCAACACAATCTTCAACCAGCTCTACCCCATCGGTAGCAATGGCAGCCACGATGCAAACCGCCTCAGCAAGAACGGTGCCGCAGTTAAGGATGCAAGAGATGGAGACGTCAGGCTCAAGTGCTTCTATATGGAGATTAGTCTTCGTGATGACTCTTGACATGAATAAATGACTAAGGGAATCTTACGACCAGTAACAGTGATAGTGACCGAACCGGTGTCAGCTCTTGGAACCATCTCAATGGTCGGGGAGGCAAGAGAGGAAGTAGCCAGCAAGGCGCTCAAGATTGGGATTGAGAAACGCATAATGAATTGCTGTAGATTTTTGGTGATCTGAAGGCAGATTGTTTGTTTTGGTGTATTTGTTGTTGATGATGGTGGAGGTATATACTGAGATGAATCTCTCTTCTTTATAGATTTCAGAGACTGGCAAATCTACCTCGATATCACAGATCTCGTATTCATCAGTCTATTTCGAGGCCATGAGCTTATGTTCACACCGTGTAGCTAATCAATTTTAGTCTTCGGTCTTTGAACCCATTGAGAAGGAGATTTCATATTGTAATGGAACATTGTGGCTGCTTCTTCATTCCTGAATGCTTGACAGAGTCTGTTTTGAGACGATGAGCGAATAACACTCTGCCAGACCAGGATAAAGCGGGATGGATCACACGCCAGTGTCATTTCAGCTGCCATTTGAGATTGAACCAAGACATGTACGTTGTCGATTGAGGAGTGAGTTGATTAGATACTTCCCTTGTATCACCAACAGTTCGTACAAGAAAGCCTCAGGTAGGCTGCGCATCAATCTTTACATAGATTTGATCAAGATCCCAAGATCTAATAGGCTTTTTATTCGACTTGGAAGGATTGATTTTCATGTCCTTATCCCTCCATCAAATTCTATTTCTGATGAGACATACCATCAGAGGTTAACTCGAGAATAGTTTGATCCTCCGAAATTTACTCTTCATAGTGAACAGCGAGAGAGAAGTTCGCTGGTAAAGTTGCAAGGAGTTGCTCTAAAGAGGAAAGGATACCCGAGATGGTACCCCAACACATGGCTAGCCTCCATCCAACAGCCCCTAGCTCAGCCTCAAGCTATTTTGATTACAATCAATCCACAATGTAACACCTCTCATCCCACATCTAGATCTGCCACCATCTTTCCACCATCTCTCTCTTGCCCTTCTAGAAGAATACGAGAATGCCTCTTTCTTCCTCCTCCCTCTGTAGCCCCATTTTAATTTAGCCTTAATCAGCTTGTCACTCGCTGCAACTCTACTTCTGCACATCTGACATAATATTAGAAAGGAGGATTGCCGGAACTTAGACCGAGTATGGAACCCTAGTCATGGATTAATCAATCCCCCGGTGAGAGCGCAGATCCGTTGGGATGGCTTCGGATGAAATACGAGCTTCCCTGCTCCGCCGAAAATATCCCGCTGCAAGGAAGTTCTGACTGCATATCTGTATTGATATTTGGCCTTAGGAATGAAAGTTGAAAACCTGTCGGGCGGAGTGAATTTTGATGTTGGAAGGATAAAGAGAAAAGTGTTGCCCCGGGTATGTATGTTACTTGGGAATGCGATACGGTGGTGTGGTAATATTAGCGGGCGCTGTTAGAGAGAGTAACGTAACGTCTAGATATGGCTAGCTAGAAGGAGTTCATACTCCATTGCACAAATAAAGTCAGCGTGAGTTTTTTGAAGTATTTTGCACTTTCTATCCTTGTTATAGACGTGAATCAGCTGTTCAGTGGCTCTGATATTGCTAAAATAAACTTCCACTAATCTCGTGTCAGCACACATTTTTAGCTCTCGAATTATACTCTCACCTACTTAGATACTTTTCTTCCATTAAGAATGTGGAACTTTAAAGCTTCTCTTGTGCTCTGAGTTAAGTTGCAAGCTTTTCGCTCTGATCTAGAGTCCTACTGTGATACTAGCTAGGTTTTAATATCATACAATGTATGAGAGCAGCTGGAGCCTTTGTTAGAGCCCAACCAAACAATTCATCAATTACTCACCCTCTCAACTATTGTACGAGGGGCAGAGGAGCAGCCAATAAAATAAGAATCTCGTTGGCCCTCAGCTAGCTCTCGATATGTATATTTCGGAAAGACAACCAAAGCAA
>QYAI01000085.1:0-116147 GCA_003988855.1 Arachnopeziza araneosa
GCAAGCAGGTCGTCTCTGGATCTGRCGACAGCACGGTCCGGCTCTGGGACGCTACCACGGGAGCGCTGCTCCAGACGCTCGAGGGCCACTCTGGTCAGGCCAGGTCAGTCGCCTTCTCACCCGATGGCAAGCTATTACCAATATTACAGGTATCTAAGCATTGGGTAGTAGAAGACAATACGAATATCCTTTGGCTGCCTCCCGATTATCGGGAAACTTGTTCAGCTACTTGGAAAAGAAGTCTTGTTATAGGGCACTCATCTGGGAGAACTTCATTCTTTTGCTTTAAAAAAGAAGCAAGGCTTGTTATGTAGAATTAAAAAAATATCTTTAATTCTTAGAGGGTCCTAGGGAACCATCTACTTATATATTATTTCAGAATCGCCACTTGCCTTCTATATAAAGTCATATTTTTCAAAATCAGGGGATTTATTTTCTAGCTAAAAAGAATGAGAGTCAACGCTTATCGCAAAGTGGTAACAATATTAAGGACGCTCTAAATCAATTAAGTGGCTACCCTTCTTCTCCACACTCAAACATCAGGCCAGCATGATACCAAGTGAGAAAGCCAATAATTGGGTAAACAAACGCTTCGACCTAGATATATCCAATCTCGAACCGCTGGAAAAAAATGTCCCGCTTTGAGGGACGGGAAGTGCTGAGACGATGCTGTTCGTAGTAGGCGCTGAAGTGGGCAAATCAGGGGGCGATGGCATTGAGGTCAGCAATAGCAGTGATACATTAGATGATGTGGCGATAGTTGGAACTGATGAAGCTGCATATGCTAAGAAATCCTCCATGGATTCATCAGGGTTCAAAGCAAAGACCATGCCTGCATGGCAGTGAGAGCCACCAAGCGTTTGAGCGCAAAAAAACCACTGGGGATCTAGTGAGCTAACCGTGTAGTCTACCAGATATTGACCGGATACGTTCTTAGGATTAAATTGATTGAATCCAGATGAAAACCCTCCACTGCTTGAGCAAGGCGAAGAAAGGGAAGACTGCGTAAGGGTATGATTAAGAGCCAAAAAATTGAATCTTATGACATCTCCGACTGAAGCATCTACTATATTTGGTCGAAAGATCCTTTGTCCTGCGTCGCCAACAATAACAGAGAGAGTGTTTGTGAGCGTTGGAGCAGATTGTGTAGGGCAGCTGTTATTTGTTACACCAATGTCGAAGCTGGTTGGAGTCATCGTATAACTAGTCGCGGTCGTGGTGAGATTTTGATATTGAATAGATTGGGATGACTTGCTCGTCGAGAATGCATCATTGACTCTAATTACTGACAAGCTTTCACTGATCCGTTAGCAACGATCCATCTAAATTGACTTTGAGCCATTACTTTAAAACGATTCCTGTCACAAAGAGCATGAAGCAGGAGGGTATTGCAAGTGCCAGCACTCGCAAACTTGAGGCGACCATGATAATAAATAGGATTGTCAGTTCTAAAACTAATCAGTATATCATTCAAACTTGATAAGAAATCATCTCGCCTTTTAAAGCGTCTAAATTCGCCAAGGCTGAGAAGTCTTCTGTTCAGGTTTCTTGTTCTTGAGAAGGGAGTAGGGGAAAGTTTTGTTCTCCAAAGTGTCTAAGGAACAGTTTCAAGGATTTTCACTCCAATCTCCTGGAGATGTGACCCAATTCAGATTGAAGTAAATGATATCACAGTTATTGCATCTCTCATGTCCACAGTTATAGCCGGTACACTCCTCTTGAGCGTCACTTTGTGTGGTGGAACAGCAGCAACAGGTCCACTGAGACATCTGTAAGACGGAATGAAAACAGAAAGAGAAGTGCGGGATTCTGCGATCTTTATAATTGCTTGTGGCCCATGATTATTGGCCGTGAAACGGTAGCCGGGCTCTGATCTTTGTTGCTGTCCTCCAATAGACAGTAAACAGGTTCCCGCTATCTACTACCAGGTAATTATTCCGTTCTTTTTCAACTACACTTGGCTGGCCACTGATATATGCTAAGCTTCAAGCGCCCCGTCGCCCCAAATATTCTCAAAACAAAAATATCTCTTGGTGCAGGCACCACAAAGCAACAGTATCTAAAGACTTCATTATATTCACATAGTTTACAATAAGCATGGCAGCTACCACAGTTAAACCAATAAATACGGTCTTGGCCAATGCCAAATCCTCCACCGGTAGGGTCAATTTCGATACCCTTGCATCTGGACTCCAAGTTGCTCCAAGCTCTGCTGCAAATCTGAGAGAACCCCATCTTTTAGACAAGGGTCAATTTGAATTAATCAAAGCACTTCCTGCTGAGGATCTTGTGTTTTGGAGAACGAATTACAACAATGCTTACCAAATCCAGAGGAAGCAACCTAAACTCTGGAACAATATAATCAGTGGGACCGAAAATGGCGAAGGGGAGTTAGGTGGATTTGCTAGTGAGGGGACACTTTCAGCTTTCAATAAAGAGTGGGTGGCATACGAAGAGTCTATTATACAGTTGCGAAAGATAAACAAAAACATCCGAGATCACAACAAAAGCATCCGTGATCAGAATCAAGATCCTGAACAATCGCAACAACCAAAGAAAGAGAAGAACCAAAAAAAGCCTAAGCTTAAACTTCGGTCTTATCAGAATAACGCTGCTACATATTCCAGTTTTGAAGGAAAAAAAGACCAAAAAGGCCAATCCTTGGCAAATAGTGTCCCGTGACTCAGAATTCGTCAGATTAGCTTCACTTGAGTGGGCACATGGCTTGGCGCTACAGCTCTTTCGAAATTCACTTTTAAAGGGTATTCCTTCAGGTTACGAGAGCGATTTGCATAATAAAATTCGTAATGAAATCGAGAAGCTTAACAAAAAGCTTCTTAAAGCCGATATGCCGAAAGAGCCAAAAAAAGTGAATCACTTTATTCTTTTGGCAGTACCGTCTGAAAATGATGGAAGCCTCATGAATGCCGATACACAGCCACAGAATGAGATTGTTCCAGAAGAAAAGGAAGATGAGAAGACTCCAACTTTCGAACACAAAACTAAAGATGAAGGCTTCCATAGAAGTGTTCCAGAGAGCATCTTGACCATATTGTCCAGCCTCGGTGGATCCGGAGGTCCGTTGAGAAGGTGGGCTCTCGCAGATGACGAATCGCTCGGAACAGAGTTACAGACAAAAATTCAGACTTGCTTGAATGAAGCAGTCAAAGAAGCTGAGAGGCTTGATATAGCAATAAAAGCAGCTGGGAAGCCGAATAAAGCAACGACTAGAACAGAGAGTCCTGAACTTGAGGCGGACATACTTGAAGACGTCATGGATTTGTGCAACCTCGAACAATTCGCGAGTGAGAAGGATGTAGTACAACAATACGCAACTGATTTTGAAAGACTGACCCAGGGGGAGGGAGACTACGAGGAGAGAAACAAGTATAGATTTGGCTTCCAAGAAGCTCAAAGCTCGGTCACACACCACGGCTAGCCTACAAACTTTGTTGATTCTCTTGTTCCTGCAATTCCTAAAATTACAGATAGCGGGTTTGAAATACCTAAAGAATTGGATACACAGATACGGCATCTTTTCGAGCCACTCGAGGGACCCGATAGATTGATATACAAATATCTAGCTTTGATATCTCCGGAGGGCCAAAAGGCTTACTATGCTAAGAAACACGAAGAACAGAAACCTGATGTTATCTTAATGAAAGAAGTACAAATTGTTTCCACAGCTATTACTAAAGAATGTACTAAGAATTACATATCTGACAAGAAATATGTTCTCAATACAAAAGATTTAGGAGAAGCACGACAACAAATTATTTTGCGACAGAAAGCGTACGAGGAGGATCCTACAAATACAAAGAAAATCAAGAAATTGAACTTGGATATTTAACGAATTAGAGCTTAGTTTGACCCATAGCTAGCTGTGGCTGGAACTGGGACAATTAAAGAGATAGACCCCCCTGATGCTGAAGCAGGGGGGCTACGTCGATCCGAGAGAACTCTTACGCGGGCCAAAGCAAAATCCCATGGTAAATTAAACCGCAAGAAAAGTTTCGAAGAAGTGCTTGATATTGGAAATCCCATCTCGAGCACTGAGGGCATAGGGCTCCAAGTGTCTCCAAGTGTCATTCAGGACCTGGACGAGCATGGCAGAAAGCTAAAGAAGACAATTGGATACTCGAGAAAATGGGGTGTTCAAAAGGTATGCACACAACTTTTTCTCTACTAGAGACTCCCTAGGTTCGAGAAAAAAGTCTAGCAAGTAGTTCCTGGTAGCGAGTACAGAGGCCGTCTAGAGATGTTCGAAAGGGCTAGAGGGACCAGTATTGAGATATCGTCAAGATTAGCTTTGAAGGGTATAATGTTTGATGATATTTTGGTTGCCGCAATCGCCTTAAGCCTCAAACTATAGAATGCGACTTCTAATACTCTGCTAACAAGATATTTCTGTTTGAACATGAAATCAGACCCTAGTTTCGGACCAAAATAGTTCAACAGAGCATCATGTGTCGCGGAGTTCTAAGAGAACAATGTCAGAGTACTAGAAAAAGATTATAAGAAAGCTAGTAACGGAGATTTCCTGAGAAACTACTTACAAAAGGAGAATTGGGCGATGCAATCAAGAAAGCAGTCAAGAATAAAGGGAGGCATAAGATTGCAGGCAACGAAATTGTCATGACACTCGAGGACGGAAGCTACAGAAGACGAAATTATTCTATCGAATCTGATGAAGAGATAGAACCTATAGATGAGGATGAGGAAGAAGGAAGCCTTAGTAAAGACCTTACCAAGTAAGTACAATCACGTTCCAGTGCTACGACGGAATGATAACAGGATAGGACTGCTAAAGCATACATTATCTCCGATAACGATGACTTTGACTTAGCTACTGATGACGAGTTTTCTAATTCAAGCAGTAGTGACCTTGAGAGTAACGGTGGGGAGAGCATCTATGAGAGCGAAATCAGTAGTGACGAGGATGGAGAGGGAAACGTGCTGATGGAAGGGGCAAATGTCCAGAAATAGAAGGCAGCTAAATACAAGGCCAAAGCTCTCCGCGCACTTACAGATTATGAAGAATATGCGTCAAAGGAACGCGAATACAAAGTCAAGGCTGCAAACTGGTCCAGTGCAAAGCGGCAGGAGGAGCTCAAACGAAAGGCCCGTACTTATCGTAGTTAAGCTAAAGAGGCAAAGACTGAGATAGCCGAGGCAGAGAACAAAGCTCATCGATGCCAAGTTAAAGCAAAGAAACTTAGGGAAGATGCCGAGGAAGCAAGGGCTAGATCCAAGCAACGCAAGGAGAAATGATAACTTCGATAGTAAACTAGTAGGAGAGGAGGAGACGAAAACAGGAACATGCATTCAAATAGACTATCAAATTAGAGACAAGAACAGCTAAAACTTACAAAAAGATATTGGCGTAGCACTTACAAGTAATGTTAGAGATCAAATGATAATTCGTTGAGGAGCAACGGTGCCGGTGCTCTAGGTGGGAGGTAAATTGGCCCGATATTTCACGTGAAGTCCTACTTCCCGATTTGGGTTGCGAGGCGAATGTCAAGTTTCCAGTGTCCAGTTTCCGCGATCTATTTTTCTCTTCGGCGGCTAGAGGTATGCTACTCAAAATAGATTACTAGAAGGCATGGGACTGGAAGGTCAGCTTGTTCCAATGCCCTATATGAATCGAGTTTCTACCATATTCATCTCCTAACCTGCTCACGACGTGCAATGTGTCCAGTATGAAGCTTTCAGAGAGCCCCAAATGCCAAGCCTCACTTTTCAAGCGTTCCAGAGGAATTCTTCCAATACCGGAGTGAACTTGCAGAGAAAGCGTAAATCAACTCCACCAAAGTTTTGCTGCATTGTGCTAACCTAGCAACAGAGTGGTTTTCATATTATCTTCTCCCTCCGATGAAAGTTCTGCCAATGAAGCAGCAACAACTTGAGTTTTCATCGGCATGTGAAGAATGCCGTAGCAGTGGTGTACGCTGCTCAAGTAGGCCCAGGCCCTGCAACCGGTGCAATATGCTGGACAAAATATGCGCCTACAATGTAATCACTTGTGAACATTGTTATAAGTTTGGGTTACACTGCGGTTCAAAAGGTTTCTGTGGCTATTGCAGTGTCTACGGCTGCCCTCACTGTAAATACAGCCAGATAATCGCACGTTGGGGCTCTGGCAAGGCTCCCCATCGAGTCAACACAAGCAGCAGAAGTGCTATGTCTTTGGCACAGCGTTCAAGATCGACCAAACGGACCCCCGTTATCTCTAATTCAAGATATCGGCTATCTCGAATGTTTAGGTCAAGTTTCAAAAGCGACCAGGAACTCCACAAGCGCCTGTCATATCAAGAAAGAGGAACAGAGAGCAAGCCTATCGAGATTGCCTAGTGCAGGTTTCCGCTGATTTGTCCAATGGTGGAGGAAGGTTGAAGAAGTTAGTGTTCATGTATTCAGTCAATTTCTATGCTACTAATTAAACCCAGTTCAATCTAAAAACACTGATTTGAATCGCCAGCGATTTCCTGTTTGCAAGCCCCACTATCTGCTCAATAACCACCTCAAGCTGCCACTATTTTGTTAAGCATATCCATCCATTTCTTGTAAAGCTCTTGGAGCGACTCATCTATGTCCTCATGCGCCTGATATACTGTCATTAGGTCCTTCTTTATCTGGCTCGCCAGCTCCGCCTTCATTTCCTTCCGTTTCTTCTCCGATCCAACAATTTTAAGCAGCAGAGCATTCTCTCGGTCCGAGTCTTTTTTTCCAATGCGAGCTTTGTCTTGGGTCCATTGCTCTCTAAGTTCGGCTTTCCTCTCGGACCTCAAAGTTCCAGGAGATTTGGACCTACTGCCCCTGGGCTTTGTTTTGATAGAAGCCTTTGACATTTTCGGAGGAAGTGACTCATCGTCACTAGAATCAGCTCTAGCACGCTTCCCGAGAAGCTTTTGGTTTTTTCGTCGAGTCTCGAGGATCGAGCTTTTTTCTTTTTCGGACCTGAGCCACGCTGTCCGTTGAGCCCAACGACCAAGCACGCTTCTGGTGGGCAGTCAGTTCGTCATCAGAATTTTCCATGTCAAGCTTCCGTTTGAGTGTTCGGGGTAATGTTTCTAAGATAGCTTTTATCTCTGATATAGGATGAACTTGATTAGATAGGTATTCTATCATCCCCCGAGGATCGCTGTTAATGATAGTTGCGCTGATTCGATTACCAGGACCAGATTTCTTTTCCTGTCTCCGGATGAGTTGTTTTGATAAAGCTCTTCTCTGAGCTCGATTAGCTCGAACTCCTAGAGGATCGCTGTTGATTGTGGTTGCGCTCAGGCTATCATCATCGCTTAAACTTTTAGAATTAGCTTCAATTCTGAGTTTCCGGAGAATTGTTCCAGTAGATCTTCTTTGTTGGGTCCAGGATGAGTTCGATTGGACAAGTATGTTATCGTTTCTTGTTCATCGCTGTCAATTGTGGTTACGCTCATGTTATCATCATCAGTTTCAATATTGGATCTCCGAAACTGTTTTGATATTTTGTGGGAGAGTGTTGAATTCTGAACCTTCGAAACGCCAGCGTTCTCTTTGTCAGGTTGGGATTTCAGGTCGAGGAAAGTCCCGGGCGACACAATCAGCCACGCGAGAACTAGATCTGAGTTACTCTGGATTTTACCTCTCAGTCTTCTTGGTCCGGTTCAAGACGGGACTGTGACTTGAATTGCCATTTGAACTGTCACTTTGGCTGTCGTCATCACTCGTGGTGTCCTCACTGGGGGTGTCCTCACTGGGGGTGTCATCACTGAGAGTCTTGTCACTCAAGTTGTCGTTCGAACTGTCATCCGAATCATTATTCTGAACGATCTCTTTACGAAGCATTTTTGCTTCAGAAAGGGGATAGTGCTATTTGATGATATGACTCACGTATTTCTCAGATGATTAATGGTATGATTTTTCGCAGTACAACTAGACTTATTGTATTTATATTAGCTTCATTTACGTATTGTGCGAGGCCAGGTGTATCTTGAGGGACACCCTCCTACCATGTTTGAAATTCGGCTCGAGTGTGCAGGGAACTACGAGTAAGCGGTCGCGCGAGATTATCTACAAACATGAGGAAGTTATTGAAATGATTTGTGATGAGGGACTTCAAGCGCTTTGACGCGAAATTGAGTTGAATTAATTCAATTTCAAGGTCTGTATAGCTAATTAAAGAAAGAAATGAGAACAGATACATGCATAGTCTTCCATAGACAAACAAAACCAGAAATATAAGTGAGTGTGCTTCACCGAGAAGCTCGTCAAAGAGAGTATTTCATCCCACTAACCCGAAACCTAGTTGTCCACCAAATTCACAAGGTTCGACTTCATTTGCTAGAATTGTGCCTTTTTGGCGGCCACCGTTCTATGACGAATATCATCATCGATCAAGAACTTCTGCATCAATATTGTCTTCTCATTGATCAATTTTTGGCTAATCTCAGGGGCCTCTTCTTCGATTTGACCGTAATTCTCTGACTTTTTGCCTCCAATAGTAACATCATTGTTGATGAAGAAAAACGGAGCTGAGTAGATGAGATGTCGTTTCTGTGTAGGAGGTTGTACTGGACGGAAAGGGAGAATGTCTTCTTCTTTTTCGATAACAATCCTGTTGTTACGAATGAATTGTGGGAGGCAGATGCACATTTTCGATGCTATCGTGAAGTTAATGACGACTTTGACTGTCCTGGCTCTTTGATGAAAACTGACGAGTATTATGCGATACTTTGATAGTTGATATTGTGCTTGTTGCTTGGCTATGACAAGATGAGCTATATGGACAAGCTCATCTTATAGTCACTTTCATAGGGGGGAGGGAGGGACTTACCTTGTTTGTGTACTGGAATCCGGCTTTTGCAAAAAGGTGGAGTAGGAAAGTCAACTCCTGTAAAACGACCAAATTAAAAGTTAGGGAATTGTATTTTGACAAGTTCCTTGATTCTAAACGAGTCTCAGGACGTCGGAAATCTCCCTCTGTCAAAAAATAAAGTACTGTTGTAGACGCGCGTAGCAGCTAATCATCGTCTAGAGATTCGGCAACAAAGTAGCTAGTTTCAAGAGATGCTATTAGCTAAGGTATTAATTAGGAAATAAGTACAGGAGATCTCGATCTAAAAATAACCTCAGAGGAGAGAAACTTTTAAAGGCGATTAAAGATCATATTCTCAGAGATGTCATTAGTTAAAGCAAGAAATAAAACAGGAAAATCAAGAATTCTAGTAACTTAACGACTCGCTTGCACCAAACAGTACTAGTCTAATACAATATTGGTTGATAATATAATACTCTCTCTGTGTGTAATTATCAAGCTGGACCGTTTATTTATTATTTACAACTTATCTTCGTCATCTATCTGATTCCGCAATATGCCTCTTCATCTCCTACGTTCTAGTAGTAAGTGAAGATAGTTGCTTTGGTCTCCTGTCTAGTCCCTTACTTCAGATCACTGGTTGCATCTCGATATTCTCGTTATTCAATCTTTAGTCTGGATACGCTTGCTGCGTAGCCTGTAGTCGAAACTCTGTTTCAGCAAATTCTACATCCTTGTATTTACTTAACACTTCTACTACCTTTTTACGAATATCGTTGCTGAACTCGGCGCATCTACAGACTTTGAGTATGTATTAGTTTTAATATGATTGACATGAAGAAGAGTAGTCACAAACTTGTTACTTTTGTTTTTCCTGGAGATCTCATCATTTGCTTGTTAATCTCGTTCTTTACAATCTTCATGGTCTTTTCCTCGTATATGAATTCCCATTGGGAAGTCTGAGGGACTAGTAGTAGTTCTGTTAGTTCTTCGGCATAAAAACATGAAAATGTTAAAACTTGCTGCGTAACTTTAGCTTTAGTTGAAGCTTATCGTATGTCTCTACTACCTTTGCTGGATCTTGTTCAAACAATTTCTTGAGGTAATCAGAGACCTAATAGACTTGTGAGTTCTCCTCCAAGACCCAGTGAACATCAAGCTTGCGAGTTTTGCACCCCCGCCGATAGCGCTCGTCTTTTGAAGTACGTCTATCTGTTAGATGCCGAACATATGGCAGGATTCCTGCAATTCCAATTCCTTTGGCGACTAGAATCACAGTCTCATAATTGTCCAGCTCAAGATCCTTACCGTAAGGTCCATCAGTTGTCAAACGCGGAATTGAAGACTATATAGTCAAACGTTTGCTCATACCGTAATGTGGTGTTATGAGGAATGATAATAGTGTGGCCTGCGATGAATTGTCCCACCATAATATGACATATGGATGAGACTGATATCCGTATTCCATGCCATGGAAGGAAAGATAGGCGTATTGACCTGGCTTTATTTTCCGTAGCCTTTGCAATCTTAAAGTCACTCGAATAGCACTAACGACATTTGAGCTCAAGTATTTTACCACACTTGCCTCACCTCGCGGAAGCTCATCTACTCCCAGCTTAGCTTTCTGTGGTTTAGCATTCCTGTAAATATGACCGAGACGTATGATCATGTTGAATGTCCAAATGGACACTGGGAAAAAGCATGGGGCGTGAGACGCAGCACAAACAGCGACCAAAAAAATCCCCCATTCAGGTTTCATTGGGAATCGAACCTAAATCGCCGGAATCAGAATCCGAAGTGCTACGCAACATGTTAGAAGATTTTCGACTGCTTTGGAAAACGAATGTACATACCTAACCATTACACTAGAGTCGTGTGGGCATGATTTTCATGACTGGTCACAACTTGTTGGGAAATGTAATTGCTGGTGTCATAGATATCGAGAGAACAAAGGGTTTCCCAGCCTCTTGTGAACAATTAGGTTTCAATTCATACCTTTGGTCGAAGTATGGAGACAGTCCCGGCCCTTTGAAAGGAATAATTTGATCCCGATTTCATACGATGCCTTTGACAGAGGGTGAGCGAGCACATTGTTCTCTCCCGTACAGGTATCTATTGTACTTGTAGAAAAACCTCGTAATGGCATTCTTCTGCTGTATAGAAGCTATATGGTGAGGGTTTAGGTGGGAATACGGCTAAGGGCTTACTTTCAAAGTCAACGCGAGCTGTCCCTGTGTATTAAGGTCATTAAAGGCAGACGTGATAACGTGCGATTTGAACTTATGTATCTTAGAATGCGGGGCTAAAAGGAAGATCAGAAGAGTGTGCGTTGGGGTTATTGGATAAATACTGGCTTGCTCGGATTGAAAAAAAGCTATGGCTTTCATTGTTCAATATCATGTTTTACTGTTTCATTTCCATTTTGTTGGTAGCAGATGACACGATTTGTGTCTCGGATTCTATATAAAGCAAAACTTTGCGTCTGATACAATATTCATAGCACGGGTTTAGTTTACAGGATTGGTTGTCAGGCGGCACCTTATTGAATTACTTGTAGCATTCAGCCGCAGAAAACAAGTTAGAAATAGTCAAAAGGAATCCAGAAGTAGCTAACCACTGCATAAATGTAAGTAGAAAATACCCATGATTCTCCATAGTATGTGTCTATGCGAGCCTGTTTTCACTGGGGTGCATCGTCTGGAGAGTAATGAAGAATTAAAAGAGACAAGTCCGCCCAAAGGATCCAGGAACAAGCAGGCGTGCTCCAGGATATCACCAAGCTCTAGAAGTTTACCAAAGTATATAATAACTGTACACATGAGATAAGCTTACCATATGATACTCCTACATTAAGGTCAAGGACAGTGAAATCTCCAGGCGTGTAAAGGCATAATAGTACCCTACACATCTCTACTCTTGCTCCGCGATAAGTCAATGCCAGTTGATCAATCAGTCGTCATCGCCAGCGTTGGCAGCTAGGTCGCAGCCCTTAAATTGACTGATCTAAAGAACCCAATTTGATTCTAGGTCCAAAGCCCTAGCCATCTACCAAATTGAGATACTCGGATGAGATGAGTCTAACCTGGAGAGTAATATTTACTTAGATAGTTCTCGCTCATATATTATTGAAAATGTTGCTGAGATCAAAGCGTTCCATGTATTGTAGATCATACGAAATTGAGACTTCATATCTTAATATATTTTTGGCCAACTAGCTCGGGATTAATGCGGTACCGGGGTAGGATAATGAAATATAGTCCTCAATGCAATTCTCGCCTTCAGTCAATCGTTGCATTAGACAAGTCCTGCAGCGATTTTTATAAAAATGATTTTAGGAAAAGGCTCGGGAAGACAAATACGGAACCGATTCGGCGAGCCAAAAGTGTTTATTGAAAATTCCATGCAAAGACTCGTGAGATCTTGTTACATTCTTAAGTTTGGTCTTGAACTTATAACTTCGTAAATCCATCTTTTGGTGGCTGCAGCCAATTTTTTTCATCGTAATCGGCCTCACCCTCAATAACATGAAACGTATAAATAATTCGGCCCTTGCTACTCAAGTTCTTCTTACTTTTATGTAGAAGATTTCCATGTATCAAGACCAACGTTCCAGCTTTCACCTCTCCCACAACATATTCCCCACCCTCGTGGTATTTCTCTTGATAGGCATCTCCTAGTGGAAATTGCTTCCCAGAATTATTAACAAACTCTGTTCCACTTCCATTTTGCTTTCTCACAAATCTCTTTGCCACTGCTGAAGATTTGTGAGACCCAGGAAGGAAAGACAGACAGCCGTTCTCAATTGTCGCATCTTCCAAAGCATACCAAAATCCAACGGCACTTGGGGGATCAGTGTACAGGAAAGTTGAGTCCTGATGAGGAGGGACAGCGCCACCTATCTCGGGTTGCTTGCAGATAACCATACTCTGAAGACATCTTGGGTCCTGGAAGCCCAACGAACGAGCTATAGCAGATGGAGAGTGGGTTGAAGGTTTAAGAAGAGCGGCGAAAGGGGGAGACAAGGCGTGAAGATAGTGGCCTATCTTGTTTATTGCCCTGGCCTTGGGTTTAGTCAAGTTTCCAGAGGCATCAAAGGCGTCTATAAAGGTTAAAATCAACTGAGAATATGGGAAATGAACTGGTACCTTCTTCAAAAAAGAACCTTACTTTATCTCCAGAGCTCAGGAAATAGTCATCCCCTACGTGCTCACTTGATTCACCAGTTGAGAATTTGGTCATAGGGTGGTCATCAAGGGAGAAGTTGTCTAGAAGTGAGTGTGTTTCATTGAGCAGTGATGTGACTGTTTCCTGGCTGAGGGCGTTGGGGATAAGAAGATAGCCATCATTGTTGAAAACTGTGAGTTGTTCCTTTGACAACCCTTCGGTGACAGGTAAACTCTGCGGTGATGTCTTTGGGGGTGCCATCGTGAAGTTGATTGTGAGACAGTAATTTTAGAGAGGTGGGGTAGAAGAGAGCTTCTTATCGCTTACCCCTCGGTAGATAATGGAGAGGTGAGAAAGCTGACAAAAAACAACTTGGACAGCATCAAATTGTGAAGATTTTTGTAGCGTAAGAATGGGTGTTGACGTCAGTTAGCTATCTGAATAATAGGAGTTCTTTCCTTTTATCACTTTAAATCACTTCAAAGTATTTATTACTCAGTAGCTAGGCGCTCGATTTAAGGAGGTATGCAAAATAAACAGCAGTACTCTCAAGTAAGACTCTACTGCTAAGTAATAAAATAAACTTGGGTACTTTCAGAAATGGAGTTGTTGAAATGTGCAGTTTCTATGTTGCAATACGATGATGGTATATACCTAAATCTAAAGAAGTAGAAAATGAGCCAGACTTAGAACTGTTCCTAGTTTATCTTGACTAGATTATATAAGTTTAGTATTTAAATTGAGAATAGGAGAGCCGAAGGCAGTACGAAACTTCTAATTCTCAGGGTAGTAAAAAAGATAGATAGCGTTAGCTAGGAAGTTTTGAAGCGCTCATTGAAGATACAAATATATTAGAAAGTAGTTGAATTCACCAAACTTACGTATGTTTCAAAAATGGTGACACAAGTTGCCTAAGTATCTGTATGTATTTCTCAAAAGGTGGCATATTTGGTTACGAAATATATCACCCCACCCTCCGCGGTGGGGCAGGTGATGGGCAAGACTTGCTGCGGCTTCCTGCAGACTATGGGACCAAAAAAATTGTGCTACCTGTGAGGTTCGAACTCACGCATCTTTCGATAATGGTGTTTCAATCAATATTCTACATAAATGGTGCGACGTAAATCATACACATTTACAATAGATGATCTTAAAACCCTTCAATTTTATTAGCCAAAGAAGTGTGAACAATCAAAATTTGCTTACATCGCCTTAGACCACTCGGCCAAAGTAGCCTCTTATGTTTGTCATGTTTGAAACTCAGGAAAGCTTATTTAGTAATATATACCAGCGTGTTGAAGAGGCCCAAAAAAAGTCGTTAGAGCTGATATGGACAGTACAAATACATATGATTTGTATTTATTAACAGCAACACTATGCTTATCAGGATTCTAAAATCAAAAAGATATGAGACAGCAATAATTCGGAATCTTCGTGCTCCATGGAAAATTGATCGATGCAAAGGTCTATTCTAAGGCTTCCCCGAGAACCTTCTCGCCCTCCCGACCTGAATTGTTTCATTGCTGAGCATCGACTATCGAGATCATCTTGACTAGGTCGTTTGACATACTTGCGAAGATATAAGTCGAATCTCTTTCATCTCACAGAGACGTATGGTGTTCAAGGCTCTCAATTCAAATGTGCAAAATTTGCTAGCAATCAAAAAATTTATTGAAACTCGCCAGATTTTAGCTTTCTGTTTGGTTTCTAGGCTTATACGAGTACAGAATTCAAGCTAGTCTTAGAAAAATCCTAGTATCATCATTTTCTCTTAAGAAGAACCCCTATGTAAGGACGAACTATGTAAGGCTATTCCTTTCCTACATACCTCTGCTCTGATCTGCGTAGTGATATACATATTTTGTTACCCGATATTTTCGGGTCATAATCTCGCATCTGAATAATCATGTTCACAGATTTTGCTATATCTCATCCAAATATAATGGCCTCTCCCTGCTTTACTTCTCACTAGACCAATACAGCAACAGTAACTACTCTTTGGCATTGCAAATTTCTATCCTTCTATGGGCATCTATTTGTAGACAGTTCTTTGAAAGCGGCGGGCTCGGTCATTTTTACAAAAAAACAACAAAATAGAAACACATAGGCAAGGGTCTAAGGAGATAGAGTAACGGTGCAAAGCAAACGCGGAAAATGAATACTTAATTCCATCTATTCTGTGGCCGAAGAAAAGCATCCTGGGCAGTTTCACCATGTCAAAACATCTTCAATATACTAAACATATGGTCACTTCTGGGTGTATACCGAGCTGGTTCCAAGATCTAGATTATGCAATTACTTCTCTCCTAGCTTAAGATCCAAATGATTCCGAGAATATTATTAGCATGATAATATCAGTACAAATCCAACAATAGCCGTTTCCTATGCCGATATTTCATTACTTCGTCCCAAATCATCCACCAACGCCTTTAAATGCAGCTCAAAAACCGACGCCGTCTTATCCAATAGCACGTTCGCTAGGAATCAATTCATATTCTTCTTCTGAGGGCAATATAAAGGGTGAAAGGAAGATTGATACAGCGGTAAGTAATGATATGCACCAGGAGACAGTGCAAAGGATCCAGCTCTTATCTAGCTTCCACCCAGGAAAAAATTGATCATCATTCTCAAACAGATACGCCTGAAAATATTTAGCATCAATACTGATCTTCTCTTGGAAAATATATACCACAATACTCATACTAGCACATTGTAATAAACCCACAACAAGTAACAGTCCAGGGAGGATAACCCAACCCCGCTCTCTCTTCTGCTTCCCTCCAGCTATCACAATCACGAAGCCTACTAGCGTTGCCATTTCTATTATTGCTGCAATCCACATCAAAAACGACAAGGACCTCCACATCGAACAGAAATACCTGTCCGTGCCTTGGCAAGCTTCCTCTGGCGGGTAGGGATCGCATTCAACCGAAGTTGAGGAACAGGATCGATGGAGGCCGATGGTCATTGTATAACTCGCGCCGGTGCTGCTGTCCTCAGTCCAGGTGATCCAATCAGGAATATTGATAGCTGCAAAAGTCATGGCCGTAGCTGATAAAATTCGCAAGTTAGAAGGCAATTGGAACAACAGCGGGAGGTAGCACTTACCAGCAAGGAATGCCACCATAGAGGCCGAGTAGACGATTGTTCGTGTCATTGCGACAGTGTCTCCGCACAGAAATCACCTTTTCTCGTCTCTCTGAAAAGATGCGTAGTGGAGAAACAGCGGAAGGTGAGATAAGTCACTGGGTATATGGCTGCCTAGCTCCTAGGGCGGAGGCGCACCGCGCAAATAGCGGTGGTGTCGCTGAAGAATACTACTCAAGAGCTGGATTTCGTGATAAGAGCTCTTTCAACTAGAATTTTCTGACTATGCATAGCAGAGTTTAAAGTTCTCAAGGTTGGTAGTTGAAGATCGAGGACTTGTCCTTTTCTCATTGGTCCGAGTGCCCAAAAGCTCACTTACGTCAATGGAGGGGTGCAAATAGTTGCATCGCGCTTGTGTACAAATAATATTTCTCTGAATAAGGAACGATTTGAATTTTGTCTTCGTTAAATTAGTTTTTTCAATTCCTCGACTATTGTGATATGTTTAATTATCCTTCACAAGACAGTCGGCCATATGCCTCTGCAATAACCCAGTGGGGATTAAGCAATATGTCGCTTCCAAATCTATCCCAGAATGCAAGGTCTGGCTTTCTTGCGGAGATTGTCAAAGTTCAAGACTTCTTCAAAAGGTCTGGCCGAACTGAAAATATTTCTAGTCGCTGTCGGTGTCATCGCTGTCGCTCTCGCCATTACTACTTCCATCTGAACTTCTCTCCTGGTCCTCGTCGTCATCCGAGCTGGATGAGCCTAGGGAGCCCGTCGTAGTAGAAGAGCTAGAAGACTCACCGGAGCTACTAGAAGAACTTGAGGTTGAGTCTGAGGAACGATCGTTGCTCTCGGTGGTCTCGTCCTCAGAACTTGAGCCGCTCGAGTCGCTGGAACTATCTGAACTGCTCTCCTCGGCAATTGCTGTCCTCTGTTTTCGCCTTCGAGTAACCTTCTGGGCTGAGCCATCATTCATGCGCAGCCTCTTGAGATTCGCCCCTCTCTCTACCACCGGATCATTAGCTTCAGTCTGACTACTATCCGAAGAGGATGCCAATTCTTCAAGAATGCTCTCAGCTCGGATTCGCTTTGCTACTCGATCTTTCATAGCCACATCTGACAAACCCATCAACACACCCTCCTCAAAGCCAGACTCATCAAGAGAAAGACTTGGATTGTTGGTTATCTTTGTGGCAATATAATCCCTCAAACAAGCCTCGTACTCGGCCTGTCTTTTGTCTGGATCAGACATAGTGTCCGGAAATCCTGCAGCACCGTCCTCGATATCCTTTATTTTGAATGCTAATGCTTCGTCCCGTAACCTTGTTCTGACTGAGCCTTGCAATCCCCTAACATACGGAGATATTAAGTGTGCGTGGTCTGAAGGTAAGATATTGATGTTGAAAATATGCTTGAGTAGATGACTCTGATGATTCTTGTTAAATTTCCAGGATTCTCGAGATTCGTGATATTGTCGAAGATATTGAAGGAAAGGTCTTGTAGTCGAATTGATATTCTTTACAACCTTAAATTTCTTCGAAGATTTTGCAGGTGGTTTTGAAGGCTCCAATGTCGATTTCTTAATCCTTTTCACCCGTCGTTCTTTTTCGTTGAGTGTTGGATCAATCTGCTCGTCGACTTGTGCAGAGAATGGTGCCTTGAAGATTAGATTTGATGTTTTCAATTGCCAGGTTGGGTCTTGAGCCTTTTGGTCTGCAGCCCAAGAATTGAACAGCTGCTTGATACTGTCTCCGTCTTCACTTTTGGTCTCTGGTGTGAAAGTGACAGACTTCTTGTGTGATAGAGTTGTTGTGCTTGGCTCTTGACTTGTGGATTCCGACAAAATATTCAATCTTTCCTTTGAATCTGGAGACACAAAATGATTCTCTACAATTGACCGCTTTCTCTTCCGCAAATCGAATTTCGTAGGTGTTTCAATTATGGTCTCTGGTTGTGGGTTGACTGTTGTAGATTTTAGCTTCAGGCCTAATCTTTTCCATGCAGGAATATGGGCGTTAGAGTTCGTTGCAGACGGCATAATGAATGGCCACTTTCAAACCTGCCTAACACCAGAGAAGGATTTGTTGTCAAAAGCCACCCTGCAGGTGTTTCCTGCACGATATTAGAACTAGAAATAATTTATTTCGTTCTCTCCTTATCGCGTATCTATTTTGTGTGGGCCTATTGGTCGGCATTTTCATGCTCCGATATCACGTGTTGCCGAAAATTGACCAGGGTAAGCGCGAGGCAGACAAGCTGCCGCGTCGAAGCTTCAGGAGCTTCATCATATCGAGGATTCCATCAGCGACTATCATCTAAGCCTATTGACATTTCATTGTTCGTAAGGCTCATTAATCGAGCAATAAACCCCATTACACTTTCTTGAATCAGTCTTCAATCTCAAGATGTCAGGTATGTTGACTTCGTCCGTCTAAACAGTCTCGAAAACCATAGCTAACTATGGGCAACAAACAGGCAGCGCAGGCTATGATAGACACATTACAATCTTCTCTGATCAGGGAAGGTTGTATCAAGTTGGTAGGCAGAGAATCTTTTGCTTTCATGCATCCATAGCTTGTTTATTTCGCTCAGCCAGGTGCTTGGGGGGAGTTGATGCTACCTCGAAGAGAGCTGCTGACGGGGGACATGAGTACAGAATATGCATTTAAAGCTATCACCGCTGCCAATATCATGTCGATTGGCGTGAGGGGAAAGGATTGTGCAGTTGTATTGTCACAAAAGAAGGTTCCGGTAAGGGATACGCTCAGCCCACCTGTTCACCGATCAAGACTTACTTTGAGCCTATTAGGACAAGCTGATCGATCCATCATCCGTATCCCATATCTTCCAGCTCTCACCATCTATTGGCTGTGTCATGACAGGATCAATCGCAGATGCCAGAGCTTTTGTACAAAGATCTATTGGTGAAGCGGCAGAATTCAGATATAAGTTTGGATACGAGATGCCTTGCGATGCTTTGGCGAAGAGAATTGCGAATATCAGTCAAGTCTACACACAAAGAGTAAGCTGACCTTATGGGTGACATAATCGGTCTGCTCAGAACCCTATCTGGACATCTACTGATCGTTCGGCAGGCCTACATGCGCCCGTATGGAGTTGCAACGACCCTAATCTCTCTTGATTCCGAATATGGTCCACAGCTGTTCAAATGCGATCCAGCAGGGTACTATACAGGTTACAAGGCCACAGCCTCAGGACCAAAGCAGCAGGAGGCGTTCAATCACCTTGAAAAGAAGCTAAAGAACAAGGATTGTGCGGAAGGCAGCTGGGAGGATGTGGTCGAATTGGCCATCACCACGCTGAGCACGGTCCTTAGCGTGGATTTTAAGAAGGGCGAATTGGAGATCGGAATCGTGGGTGGTCCTAGAACGGACGGGAAAGAGGGCACCGATGCGGGATTTCGAGCTCTCACCGAGGAGGAGATTGATGAGAGACTTCAGGCAATTGCAGAGAAGGATTAATGTTCTGAGATGCAAGCCGGATGATGAGACAAGTCGACGACGAGATTAGCGCTTTCGGAGTCACCGACGACAGAGGTAGAGGCTCTTTGCTGCTTGCGAGGACAAAAATGTTGGTTTGCATAGAATAGAGCCTGTCTCAAATTGCACTATTAGACGAGTTCGGTTGAGAGCCGGCGGTGACTCTGCACAGCCTTCGTGTGGCTTGACTGACAACCAGGACGTGCAGTGATACGTGGCGCTAGCCTGATGCAAGAGGTGCAGCCTTACAGCACCAATGACTCCAGGGGAGGTGGACCCTGTGCAGCGAAGCTAGAAGGGCATTCCAAGCATTCCAGGATTTCGACTGGTCGACGGCGGGATTTTCGTCACCGCCAGGACCGGAAGACTGCAGAAAATAGGGTCGCGCAAAGCAGTCGAGAGAAGTATGGCGCAGCAACGAGCCTTGCCTGTTGGAGCCCCATGCAGCTCAGCCCTGAGGGAGTGAGGGAACTGTCACGTTGTATTCCCACTGAAAACCCGAGCGCAAGCTGCTCATTGGATCCACCGCCCTCCAGCCTCAGTCGCAAGACCGCGTCTGTCTTGGCCAATCGTGGATTTTCTCCGCGCCGTTTTGAGAGGTTTTGGCTTGCTCGCCATGTTGTCAATGGTCAGGCTCGCTTGTGGCGTCCCCAGAGCTTGCTGAAGCGAAAGTCCTCCAGAAGCCGAACTGGTCCCCCCTGACTAGATGACAAGAGGCTCTGATGCACCTTACCATGCACCTCTCAAAATAATAATTTCTCTTCCAGCTCTTCAAGGTTCTTCAGGAGTTTGAGCTCTCTAGTGGAGGGTCACTATCACCCTTCTTCGTGGGGAGCACGTCCATTACTCCACTGTGGGCGGCCCGCCGTGAGCTCCAATGGAGGTAATTTGATGGCTGAGGTTCGTCTGATAGCCAGCCACAGGATCTGCAAGTTCGGATGATGTTGTCCTCGATAAGAGATAGTCGACTTCTTGAAAGCTTCAAATATCTCCCATCATTGCATCCAATTCCCAATTCCAACATCAACACCAACTCTTCAGTCTCCTCTTCTTCCTTCCTTCGTTCTTTCCCCACTCCAACCCGAGCTTTAATTCCTTATCATACTTCCCCTACCAGATTTCCTTCTCTCACTTCAACAAGCCATCCATTCTTTACAATGGCTGACGGACGTGAGTTGGGATATCTCTTTCTCTCACGTATTTCATACTCCCGACTTCCTCTGAAATGTCAATTGCCTCCTGCTAACAATCAACAGTCAATGACCAGCGGACTGCTCGGGTAGCAGACCTACTCTCTGATTTTCGCAACCTGCAGTTGTACATTGCTGCAGCACCAGTAGATCCTCCAAACCAGGATGACTACTATACAGAGGGCTGGGCCGCTCTACGACAATGCTCTATCGACGGGCAGCACATCGCGAACTGTGCAGCAGAGACTCGAGTTCCTCGAGCTCGAGGTGGACAGGAAGAACAGTACAAGGCAGAATTGCAACAGTATGTGAAAGCGGGAAACCATACAAATCAGAACAGCATAGCTGATAGTGTTGAACAGAGTCATGCTCGATGCCTATTCCCGGCGTCATGAATCCCAAAAGATCTACCTTCGACAAGCAGCAGCCCAGCGATGGGTTAGCTGGCGGGACCAGGCCCTCAATGGGGGACGGCCACACTCAGGAAACACTGCACAGTTGGCAGCTTGTGATGCGCAACTACGGGCTGTAAGTTAAGCTCAGAATTCCCAGCCTTTCCGGATCGATAATTAACCCAACATAGGAGCTCGCGGCCATCACTGATGATTCCATTTACTCTGACATGCGCTCTTCGGACTACCAGATGGGGCGCTGGACGCTTGAAGACCCATCTCTCCGCCATGTACAGCGCTGGGTGCGAGCACGCCATTAATCGCCAACTCCTAATACAAAACACGATGCTCTAAACGAATAGACTAAGACAAACGACGGGATTGGCTGAAATGACGGACGGCCAGGGAATAAAATATGGGTTTGCAGGAGTTACATGCATTTGGATGGCGAACGGGAAGGAAAAGAATGGGAAAAGGGTTTCGATTCTAGTTATCTCTGGTAGATTTTTTTGACACCCGGAATGTTTAGTGCCAGTCTGGGACAACGGTACATTAATTGTGTGTGGCTCTGGGACTTCTTCAAGTATACGCAAAATTGATACCCAGCTTCTATACAGAGGGCTGTACTATACTGCAACACTGTACAATAGACAGACCTAATTTAATCACTTGTTCTTGCTTTGAACACAAAGTGCTATTCCTGATAGCGAAAGGGCCATGCCTATCCATGTTTCTGAAATGGTTAGCATCACTAGCGATAATGAACCGACCGTTTACCTTTACTGATAACTTTCCTCTCAACCCACCAATCTCCCAGGACCGTAAACAAAAAAGCCAATGAATTGGTGATTGGAACAGTAAGACTCAATTCTACACCAAGTCAGCCACCAATCGTCCCACGCTTGTCTTATCCCTTAGATAACCGAGCCCCCTATCAGCCTCAACATCAATCCAGAAGAAAACTACCTACCCGCCTTCCCTATCAACAAGAAGAACCAGATACTCCCAGTCAAGTTGATGACGAGTGGCACTGCGTACCGGGGGTTCCTCAACAGATCAATGACGCCAAAAAAAGCACCGTAGATTTTATTCTTGAGCCAGCTGTTCTTCACAGCAGCAGTATCAAGGATGGCATGAGGTGGTGGAGTGTGCGTGCGTGCTGCCGCGCGGATGAAGGGTGTGGTGAAGCCCCATGCAAGGCCGATGAGCAGGAAGCCCAGGATGTAGCGCAGTGGAGAGGGAGGTGGTTCCAGGGGAGTGGGACCGGCTGTGTCTGACATTGTGCGTTGCTTGATGCAGGAACGGTGAACGATGCAGGAACCGTTGTTCAACGGAGTGAGGTTCAGATGGTATCAAGATGTCAGTGGTGGCTGAGCTGCAGCCGAACGATCCAATGCTAGCTCCGGAATGTCATGTGATTTGTTTCTAAAAATAAACCGTGTCGTTTTTGCTCTCCAACTTTCTTCTCTGCGGCAGGCTTTTTCAATACCTCTCACATAAAGGGTAAATTACAATCCAAACACATCCATCCTTAGGCTAATCTCAGGACTCTTCACCGAATTGCACTTTCTTCGTGGGACAGTGTTGGTTGCTATTGGCCTCATATTTTCGGTAGCTGAATAATATGCTGCGGTCAGAAGTGCAACAACATGCCAAGAACATGAAAATCTCCAGCAACCTCCAAAATATTCCACAATTGGTCTTCTTAGTCCTGCATGCTGACAGCAACCTCTACACAACGACGACGCTTTCCTAATCCAGTCAATGACTGATCTCTTGCAGCCACTATAAATTTGGCGAGGCGAAATCAACATTCGCCTATGACATTCTGGCCCCTATGTTTTTGCACTTCGTGCAAGGCTTCACGGCACGCTCAGCGCTAAATTGGTTCTCTAGCGGGGTATTACTGCGCTGGCTATGGATATCATTATCTTTTGTAGGACTTCGCTATTTTAAGCAGCGAACCACCACCTACGGCTCTTCAGTAAGACTCCTCAGCGCGATTCTTGCCACCGTAGCAATACACCAAGTTAGACTTTCCCAACAATAATCACCCTCTTCTTTTTTGAGCCCGGTAGTCGTGAAACTTGAGAGTTGTCAACTGATTCAATTCACAAATCGATTCATCTCAGAAAGAATTTTGCACAGGTTACATTTTTATTGATTATCACGTCGGCCGTATCTCCATGTAAGTACTCGAGGCATTCTCAAGCCGGGGAATTAACGCAGTCATAATTAATCCCGCCTCCAGCCCGGCTATGCAAATATTGTACATGCAATGAAATATTTCTAGAGACTGCAGTTGTTTACTATCTCCATTGACCAAGCTTTTGAGACCCATAAAGAAAAGGTCAACCTCGCGTTTCCATGTCAGAACAGCTGGTTAAACCACTCAATCCATGACTGACAGACAGTGATTGAAGCCTCAAGGATCACGTCGAAACTCTGAAGCATCGAAAGTCGTGCAAGCAAGCAAGCAAGCAAGGACGGTTTGAAGCGGCCACCGAAAAGCCCTAACCGCGAGCATAAGGGTGGAAACCACGGTTGCCACCTCGCCCACCACCGCGGTAATTTGCTCCTGGCTTTCCAGCATTTTTCGGTCCGGTAGGAGCATTTGCTGGAGGAGCACTGGCAGGACCATTTTGTGGAGGTGCCGAGCCTCGACTTCCACCGCCTCTATTGCCTTGGAATGATCCTCCACGAGCACCTCCGCCGCCACCCGTGTTACTGGCAGGAGCATTGGGCTGCGGGACATCGTCGTACATTCCCTCCCAACTAGTTGGCCCGCCACCCATTCCATATCCACCATGACCACCATACTGCTGGCTCTGTTCTCTTTGTCGTCTCATCTGTTGCTGCTCATATTTCTGTTGCTCGAACATTTGTTGCTCATACGCATTGTAACCAGGTGTTCCAATTCGGCCTCCAGGATTGCTTCCTCCGCCAGCTGCATATCCTCCAGCACCTCCGGCCATGCCTTGCATCTGTTGCATCTGTTGCATCGCCTGCATTTGTTGCATCATAGCTGGGTTCATACCTTGCATAGCTCCCATTGACGTACTAGGGCTCTGAGGGCTCTGGCTTCGGTTACCTTGCTGCATTTGCTGCTGCATGGCTTGCATTTGCTGCATTTGCATCAACATTGCTGGATTCATTGCCATTCCTCCGCGACCAGCACCCATAGCCATCTGTTGTTGGACCATTTGGAAGTATTGTTGCATACGCTGCCAGGCCTGTGCCATAAGTTGCGGCGTCATGCCTCCTTGAGCGCCCATTTGATTGCCGTTTCCTTGCTGAGTTTGATTCGAGTTTTGCTGAGCCTGGTCTTTATTGAAACGCCCTCCACGTCCACTACCGCGAGTTTCTTCCTCCTCGCGCATATTACCTCTTGGTTGCGCTTTCTTCACTTCGATTGGCTTGCCAAGAATCTCAAGCGGCCCCTCTAAGCAAGCATCCACGGCTGCCTCACTGTCAAACGTAACAAACCCAAAGCCTCGTGGGCGGCCAGTATCCTTATCCATCATAAGAGTGGCATCGACGACACGTCCGAACTGCATAAAATATTCCTTAAAGTCCTGCTCTGTTGCTTCTTGGCTGACCCCACCAACAAAGATTTTGCTAGTGCGTTCCTGCTCATCTCTAGGGATTGCACGCTTAGGATCAATCTTAAAAAGTGTAAGTACTTGTTCGAATTCAATAAAATGGAGGGGGTTGGAGGGGAGGTAATATTCGGACAAGAATTATAAACTTACGATTTTGCCATCTAGGTAGTGTTCCTTTACCATCACGATATTAACAGTGCGAGCATCCTTGAATGTCAGGAATCCGAAGCCCCGAGATCGTCCCGAAGCACCATCCCTCATAACCGTGCACTCCAGAACCTCTCCAAATTGTGAAAAGTACTCTTTTAAAGATTCTATGAAACTTGAGGTTAGAAAAGGGGAAGCGAAAGCAGAAGCGAAGAATCCTTACGATCGGTTGTTTCCCAGTTTAGACCACCGATGAACATTTTCCTGCAGAATCATAGCGTCAGCTTTCAGTACAATGTCGTGAAAAACAAAAAGGAAATTAAGAAATGAAACATATAAGCGAGGTCCTGGACTGGAGCTTTTATGTCGAGATGGTAGGATTTTGTAGTCTTGTCAAAGATTGTTGGTTTTGGCTGCATCAGTTCTAGGCATCGATCGCGTCGTGCTGGCTTTCGTGGACGAACCTCATCCTGATCTGACGTCGCATAACAGCCAGTGTGAGGAAGAAGACGGGCACGCGAAGTGTTTTGTTTTATCTTGCCACTGACTCATCTCAACTGGATTGACATTGCAGGAGAAGAGGTCCCAAGTTTGATGATATAGGAAGGCGCATGATCCCCCACAGCCTACTATCCTCCACACCAGATATGAATCCAAGGGAGTCATGCAATGATGGGCCACAAAAGACATCCAAGAAGAATGGTATCTTTTGCTATCGTGATGCTAGGTACTGTCGTGAAGCGCTATGCGCGGCCTGCTTTGTTCTAGCCTATCTGCGGCCTTTTCTGACGCTCTATGGAGATTATCTCGACAATAGGCTATGTAGTAGGCTTGACTATAGTCGCTGAAGATGGCGAGTGCAAGGCGAAACCTGTGTCCCCCTTCAATACGCCTTGACACTAAGTTGTATCTGTTCCTCTCATTCCTAGGAGTATGTGATTCCCTTTGGTATCTTTGGCAAGCCATATCCACCCAATTGTCTCATTTATGACTGAATGATTCAACGCTCCCAAATCCACATAGCCAAACACAGTCGGCTGTCTGCAACCCTCCTTGCACCTCTTCCCCATTTCGCGATAGTCCCAAATGGTCATCCATTTCACTATTGTTCCAACCTTTCCTTGTCTGCCCTGACGACGAATCGCAAGGCACATTTGGATTGCGCATCCATCAGGCCATCGTAAACAAATTAAAATATGTTGATTGCAATATCTTCTGGATCCAAGATTGTCTATGCCAGAATCATACCCCACGGCCTTTGTTATGGATTGCATCTTGTAGGGGAAATATACACTTAGGAAAAATAAACTGCGTCTTACCCGTCTTCCTTGATTCCAGGACCATGTTGCTCTTGCGCAGCTGGTGAATCATAATTGCCTCCTCCACCCAGATTGAAATCAATATCATCCTCCATTTCTTGCTCATCTTTGTAGACCTGCTCATCTGCGTCGCCATTGTGCTCGCCATTTTCATCTGCCTCGGGTTTCACTTCAGGCTGTCGAGTCAACTCTACTTTTACCTCGGGCTCAGGTGCTGCAGCTTTCTGCGCATTTTCTTCATCAGTGTAGCTGTTAGAAGGGTTAGTGTAATCTGGAGAGAACGACGATCATAGAAGAAGTAGACAAGGTGTGTTAGTTGCCAAAGGTGATACCCTTGGCCGGCGTGAAGAAAGATAAAATTAACGGTAGATGATGAGGAGCCTCCATTATACATACAGATCGGCGAAGAGATCTTCTTCGAAATTGTCGGGTTCAGTCATAGTGCAAGGTCTGCGTGTTTGTGGTTATGGTAGAGTTGTCCTGGCTTTTCTTCCTGCGAAATAGTGATATCGTTGGCCGACGCCGACACCATAAAGTAGGATCTAGCGAAGAATTCTTTAGTGAGCAGATACGACCAACTGAAAGAGGGAAGAAAACTTGAGACTAGAAAAGATTGATGAGAGAAAGGTATCCGTATCGTGTTGTCATTAGGATGAGGTTGCACAGAAGAAGGCTGCGGAGGAGGTTCAATTCAAGGGCTTGGAGCGGCCGCTAGCGTCGATGCCCTCTCCGCGGCTACGATTATAACCAAGCAAGAACGTGGAATATAACTTTACGTGTCTGCCAGAATGTTCTCTAATTCAAATGGAACCAAGAAACCAGTGCAGCAGGTCAGTCTAAAGAGATTCTATTTGTATATTTTCGAGGCTAATTGCGGTGCAACCTTGTAGGAGATGGTCCAAGTTGGTCAGTTAACTTCCCCGCCACAGAAGTTCCCGAGCTCCTCTGCTCCTTCCTAGACATGTTCTGTTATGCTGATACTTCTGTTTGTTATTAGAAAGATCCGAGTATGTTATAACTTTATCATGGAGCTCGTCTGGCCGATCAATGGGCAACACACTCGAATGTTAGTGAGAATGCGCTGACTGGAAAACTCCAGGTCTGCCTCACCCTTCTGGCGGACTCGGACTTCGGAGGGGCGACGAGATGGTTCTCCCAAGTCTCATGTACGGGACCCGAGTTTGGTTGTTGGGGCAGCCTACTCACATGCAGATATGCTGAAGTTTGATAACCTGTACGTCTCGGAAGAACATTTGAAACATCATCTGATGCGAGATTAAGATCTTTGTCTTCGAGCTCGACACGACCTAGAACCCCTCCATCTGGTCAAAAACCTCGAAGCGACACTCCTCCTCTAAATCGAGGGCCGGCTAGTCTTTCTTCCCCACCAAGGAGAACTTATACCGATTTTTTATCACATACAAATGATGATTGGAACGCAGAAGACGAAGGCGACGAAGATGATGGTTATGGTTATGATAACGATGACGGGGATGATTTCGGTTTGCCTAGTATATCAAGCATGAAGCGGAAAACCAAAAAAGTTGCCCCACAGAGCACCATAGATGCAGGAGGAACTCTTTCAACCTTTGGCCATGGACTCCAGGGCGGATTTGGTGGATTTGGGACTCGCAGACTTTCTAATAGTGCCGACATTGCTATTGAAAGACCCACACCTAGCTATCCTGTAGCGAAGAAAAGTGAAGGGAAAATTCTTAGGCCACAATACAAGGAGATCCTGCGAGATCCAGCAAACTCCTTGCATCTTATCAACCATCCACCGATACCTACTAACGCATCCCCGAAAGAGATAGATGTTCATTCAGCACGTATAACGAGGATCAACAAATTCAAAAAGATATTACAGGCAACATCCATAAATCTGACAGATTTGAGGGCCGCCGCATGGTCTGGGATACCAGAAGAAGTTCGAGCTATGACTTGGCAATTACTCCTTGGTTATCTACCTACTAGTAGCGAAAGACGAGTCAGCACTCTAGAAAGAAAAAGGAAAGAGTATTTGGATGGAGTACGACAGGCTTTCGAACGAGGCGGAAGCACTTCTGGCTCAACTGGTAAAATGCGAGGTTTAGATGAAGCTATCTGGCATCAAATCAGTATTGACGTTCCGAGAACGAATCCTCACTTGGAATTGTATGGGTATGAAGCTACTCAAAGATCACTGGAGAGAATTTTGTACGTCTGGGCAGTACGGCATCCAGCTAGTGGCTACGTTCAGGGTATCAATGATCTTGTCACCCCGTTTTGGCAAGTATTTCTTGCAAGTTACATCACAGACTCTGATGTTGAGAGTGGAATGGATCCAGGCCAATTGCCAAAACCAGTTCTGGATGCCGTTGAAGCGGATTCATTTTGGTGTTTAACCAAATTGTTGGACGGCATCCAAGACAATTATATATTTGCTCAACCAGGAATTCAACGACAAGTAGCTGCACTGAGAGATTTGACAGCAAGGATAGATGAACCCCTAGCAAAGCATCTGGAAGCAGAACAAGTTGAATTTATTCAGTTTAGTTTCCGATGGATGAACTGTCTATTAATGCGGGAAATCAGCGTTCGGAACACAATCAGAATGTGGGATACATATATGGTACTTTCTCGACTCCCTATTCTAGTTTTCTCTAACTTACAACTTGAAAGGCAGAGGAACAGGGATTCTCAGAATTCCATCTTTATGTCTGTGTGGCTTTTTTAGTCAAATGGTCGGACAGACTTCGAAAAATGGACTTCCAGGAGGTAATGATGTTCTTGCAAGCATTGCCCACGAGAGACTGGACAGAAAAAGACATCGAATTATTGCTGAGTGAGGCCTTTATCTGGCAAAGTCTATTCAAAGGGTCGTCAAGTCATCTTAAAGGTGGGTCAAGCACAACACCTTCAAACTCGGGTTTTTGAGCAAGCTTGAAAAGGAGTGAAAATGATCAAGCAAAAAGCCGCCTATAGCGATATGCCGGGGCGAGTCGAAGGTAGCAAGATCGTACGACTGGTTATAGGTGACTACATATCAGGTATCTCATCAACCTGTATTTGAGGTTGCGAGGCGGCATAAGGGTTGATCTGATGGGGCAAGTTCGTCGAAATCAAAACCAAGACACTTGAACAGCAATAAAACTTGTTGTGTTAACGTTTTAAGAAGTCATTTATGTGCATTAAGTCCATAAAGTAAATCCCAGCTGAAGCATACCGCATGCCCTGGTATCCTATTTCAACGCCCCGTATTTTCCGTTCCTGTTTCTCTGCAATGAAATAATAACACAGAAGCGGCCCATCCACCAGCGGTAAAGCTGTCCTCTATTCGTCGCCAGCATCTTCAACCGTTGCTGCTTTAGTATTGCTCTCAACTTCCTTTACTTTTGCTTTCTTTACACTTTCAGTTTCTTCGTCATCCTCCAATTTGCGCTTTCCGTTAGTAGTGGTGCCGTTGCTTCCTGTTGCTGGTTTTTTGTCCTTTTTTCGTATCAAACCAGTCAAATCCGTAGCTGTCTTCTTCGCTTCCTCAACTCTCGCTGCAGCTTCGGTTGGCGATTCACCTAACATTGCACCAAGAATTCCACCAGTAGGATTTGCGGCTGGCCCGTAGAGCGCGGTTTTAACGTCAAGTAGTGGGCCTTTCAACTCGGCCAGTCTGCCTTCTAACTCCGTGACCATCTCCTTAACGTCTGCAATTTGCTCTCGAGTGACATCGTTATCATCGGGGGAATGTGACGTTGCAAGCTCAACTTCTTTAGCTTGAAGCTTTAGTTTCGTGCTCTTAATAGCAAGCTCTAGTTCCTTGATGGCTTCGTCCCGCATGCCTTGATCAACTACCTTATCCTTCTCATCGCCAGCTTCGTCTCGAGTCTGGTTGATAGAAGCAAATTCAAGGGCCAGGGAAAGCTTGAAATGTGCTTCTGCGATAATCTCGGACTCTTCGGGGTAGAGTTCGAGCTTATATGTTAAAGCTGATCTAAAATCGATGACAGCGTTTGGGAACCTCTCGTTTTCTAGCGAAATCTCTGCCAGTAAATCATGAGTCTCTCCTAGGCGCTCTTTGTAATGCTTCATCATTGGTGAGTCTCCAACACCCTTTCCTTTACCCTCATCTTCCTCTGGCTCTTCTAATTTCTTCTCGTATAGGACTCGAGCCAAATCTAGAACCTCGAATGATGACGCGAGGTCATCTTCCTCTTCCTCTTCTTCTTCCTCGTTTTCTTGAGTCTAAAATAATCAATTATCAAGTATCGGATGAAAATGTGGATACAAATGTACCTCTTCTTCATCCTCAGAATCCTCAAAGTTTTCATCACCAGTGAATTGGAACAATGGCTTCTTTGTGTCCGCATCTTCCGACTTAAGTGTACCATCATTCTCCTCGGCAACAATGGAAATGCCTGCTTCAGTGACCTCCTCACTTTCGGTCTTGGACTGCTTTTTTGACTTGGCAGAGCCATTGGTCTTCCTCTGCTTCTCACCTCCAGCTTTACCCCCTAGAACATCACTTTTGCTCTGACCAACCTTGAATAAAGCACGGCCGTAGAGAAAAAGGATTTCCGAATTGTCTGGGGACATCTCGCCGTTGAGCTCTGCCTGAAGCTCTGCAGCTCGCGCGTATAGCTCTGCAGCTTCTTCGTAGTTCTTGTGCGCATATTGTGCCGTACCTTTCGCGCATAGGTCTGCGAGCGATACCTTGACGGAATTGAAGACCTCCATCGCGGTAGAGGATTCTTCGGACAAAGTGATAGGTGGTTCAATTGGCTCGGCCATTGTTGCTTGTGATTTGCGCTCAGTAAGTCGAAGTCGATAGATACGAGATGAAGTTGACAATCAATTCAATAAAATCCAAAGATGATTTGTATTTTCGGTCAATGAGAAGATGGAATCGGACTCGCATGTGACGACGATGGAGTTATCTACTAGAGCTGAGATGGTTTGCGACAGGTGATGGAAGTGAACAGGGAATTTGCAAGGGTTGATCGCGTCGCGTCTCCCCCACTAGGAGCGCGTTTTTGTTCATCTGTACATGACCTAGACACATTTCAATGCCGATAACGAGCGCTCGATTACACACCAAGATGGTATCACAAACAGAAAAGCCTAGAGCTGCGTTCTTGTTCAGACCTCCTCCCACTCCTGCGCCATCAAATCCAATCCCTTCGTCTTCCCCTGCCTTTGCAACACCGGCGTATCCTATACGACCTTTCAATCCCAGCGTTGTGCCTTCAAAAGCCAGCATACTTCCTATTCTACTTCCTGCGGCGACTTTGAGACCATTGGCCTTTCGCACTTTTACTAAGAAGCACAGCTTAACCCTAACCTCGTCCGCTTTGCAAGTGTTAGCAACCTTCATCGGAAGACATTGTGGGACGGAATGGAGAGAAGGAGGTCTAGCAGAGCCAGTTTTGGAGGAAGTGGCTAGGAGCTGGAAAACCCGAAATGGAGGGACCATTCTTGATGGCGAAGGCAGTACCCTAAACGATATTTTGAGGAGCCTGGAAGGGACCATGAGTGGTGGAAAGATAGTTGCAAGCAGAGAACTCAGTCGACAGAATAGTCTGGCGTTTGGTTCAAATGGAGAGGCTATCCCTACAAGACTGATGAGTGTCCCTGGTCTTGGGAGAGAAGATAGTACGTCGAGTTTTGGTTTGTCGGCTTTAGATGTTGAGGAGGAAGAGGAAGACGATGGTTCGAGAGATCCAAGAAAATGGCTAAAAGTCATCGATGCTTTCGAACAACCTCGGATGATTTACAATACTGGCAACAAACATTTTGATCAGTAGGTGCTTTACAGTATGTTTAGGGTCTGCTAACATTATTTTAGCGAGACAACAAAGCCATCTTTATTTCCTCCCGCTGCTCATAAGACTAAAGTCTTTCGAAATCGATATAATCTAATACACCAGCGTCTCTTAAGAAATGAATCCTTTCAAACTCCAACTTTTGAAGCCTCTAGAGCTTCAGGAAAGCGTTCTAGTTTAACGACTGCTCAACAATCGTATAAACTGACGCCGATTGCCAATCTTCTAGGTAGAAATGGAACGAACCATATGATATTGGGTCTCCTTACCATCTCGCCTACCGGGACATTGGCAATTAATGATTTGACGGGTAGTATTGCATTAGACCTTACTCATGCAAAACCAATCCCCGAGGATGGAGCTTGGTTTGCGCCTGGCATGATTGTTCTAGTTGATGGAAGCTATGAGGAAGAAGACAGCAATGTTGGTGGAGGGCTTGGGGGCATTGGCGGAATTGGTGGCTCAATCGGTGGAAAGTTTATGGGATTCTTCATTGGTGGCCCTTCTTGTGAGCGACGAAAGACCACCTTAGGTCTTTCTGGCGGTGATGGTGAAGGGAATTTGACAGCTGGAGGTGGATTTGGCTGGACTGACTTCCTTGGGGTTGGAAGTGAGCGAGCAGTTGGTCAGAAGATGCGCAAAGTCGAGCAGAGATTGTTCCGATCGAATACCGTGGAAGATAATCTTGGGGGTAGAAGTCGAATGATTTTAATAGGCGAAATCAATCTCGATCAGCCTACAACATTGCAGGCTCTCAAAAAGCTATTTGGGATCTATGCTTCCGAACCTGAGGAAGATACGCCTATGACTTTTGTCCTCATGGGCAACTTTGTTCAGCATGCTGTTATGGCTCGCGGAGGCAGTGGCGGTAGCATCGAATATAAAGAGTACTTTGACACTCTGGCATCCATCCTCTCAGAATACCCAACGCTGCTGCAATCTGCCACTTTCGTCTTCGTACCTGGCGATAATGACGGCTGGGCCTCTTCATTCTCTGCTGGCGCAGCTACCCCATTACCTAGAATGGGCATCCCAGAAATGTTCACCTCACGAATTAAACGTGCGTTCGCAACCGCAAATACAGACGCTGAAAAAGAGCACGGAAAGAAAACGGACGGCGAAGCTATATGGACTAGCAATCCTTCCCGTCTTTCTCTCTTCGGAACAAACCACGAGATCCTGCTCTTTAGAGATAATATGACATCCCGCCTTCGCCGCACAGCCATCAAGTTCTCCGCTTCAAAACCTGAAGGAACTAACGAGGTCGAAGAAATGGACATCAATACGCCACCTCCTTCTTCTCCTCCACTGCCTGCGGAGATGGATATTGATGCGGAATCACACGTGCCTCAGTCTACGAGCGAAGCTGTAGACAATGACCTCCATGTTGCGAGAAAACTAGTCAAGACAATCCTCGACCAAGGCTACCTCGCCCCTTTTGGCATAGCGATGAAACCAGTGCTGTGGGATTATGCAAGCGTTTTGCAGGTGTATCCTCTTCCTACAGCGATGGTGCTGGCTGATACGGAAGCGCCTGCATTCTGCGTTACGTATGAAGGGTGTCATGTAATGAATCCGGGGTGTGTGGTTGCACCTGGCAGGCGCGGTGTGGCGAAATGGATTGAGTATGATATCAAACAGAAAGTTGGGAAAGTTAGGGAAGCGTTGTTTTAAGGCTATGGAGAAAGCGTGGTATGCAAGACGCTATATCACGAGGGACAAATTTTATATTAAAGTCACCGATTACATGGGAATGGAGTCTAGGACCGTATAAGATCTTTCAATGATGCATCTTAAACCCCGTACACCTACATTGTTTACATTTGTGGGTATCCCATGCCCATTTCCATTTCCCATCCATGCCAATATACATATGCTTCGAACACAATTTACCGTAACTCTAATAAGTCCTCGTCCATAACTCCATAAAGATCTTCAATCGCCTTCTCAACTCTCAAAATCTCATCCGATAATTGTCCAGTGACGAGAATATAAGCATAAACAAGCTCATAATCTTCATCACGCGCGACAGGTTCACCCTTCTCTTCGGCGTCAGCCGATTCTTTCCTGTATTGAAAAATCTTGGCCAGGAGTCTATCCCTCGCATTAGAGGTACTAGGTAGGGCGTCGTTGAGTGGATACTCTAATTTTAGAGAGCTGGCAAGGACTTGGAACAGATGGCTGATTCTGGAGCAGAGCTGAGCTCGTTCCTCGGTGGTGTATTTAAGGAGAATAGTCTCGCCTTCGCTTGCCGAGAGATCGCGTTGTATGACTATATTCATAGCGTGAAAGGAGTCAAGCATTTTATTTGTTGAGTCCATGATTCGTTCAAATTGCTTGACCGGAAACGGACCGCGAAGCTCAAATTCACTAATAGCAGCATTTCGGAGACCATCAAGGCGGATGACTAGAATGATGTCAGCTGTGGGTATATTCTCGTTGTTTTAAACTCACTATATCTTTGCAAGGCAAACTCCTCCCGCAAATTCATATACGGTTCTGGTGACTCGCCTTCTAGAAGAGTAGCCAATGGGTCTCGCTTCCAAATAAGACCCATTCGCAACCAAAGCAACGACAAGCCATCCTGGAATTTGTGTCGTGCCGAAATAGGCCAAATGACTCTCGTGATGATAAGACCCCAGAGTACACCGGCCAGCACAGCAGCAACTCTATGCATAGCAATCTCAGAGATGATGGGTGCTACACCTCCCTCATCATCATCATTCTCGCCCTCCTTGACCGACAAACTATAGGCATACAAACATGACAAATTGTATGTCAACATAATAAATCGGCCGAATGGCCCCTTGCCTTTTGCAATAATAATGTAGAAACACGGTAAGCTGACAAGCCACCCACAGAAAGCCAAGGCGAAACCGTTTCCTTGACATACTAGCCAGACGATTACAGCAATAATAGCACCGATGAAAGTGCCAATAAATCTCGCCCAGCCAGTTGTATTAGATGCACCAATCGTCATAGAACAGACAAGCATATAGGATAGAAGTCCCCATTCTCCTCTCCAGTGTTGATAGAAAGGTCTTGTGTATGGGATAAAGGCGAACAACGCATAGAGTGCGGCTCCAATTCCAACTTTGAATGCGAAGCGAACTAGACTTTCGTAAGTATTTAAGAATGGTCAAGGCGTTATCAACGTACCATCATCTCTTACTATAGTCCGTAGAATATGCAATATCTTGCGAGATAGGCTTTGCCTTGGATCAGAATGAAATTCAGCACCTGACCAGTTCCTAGACTCTCGTCTTTCGAAAGCTAGTTCAGGAAAGTCCTTGGTAACTGTTGATTCTCGGCTTGGGTCAATTAATGGCTCTTCTTCAACCTGCGAGTTTGACTTGACACTGTGAGCTTTGGGCTTCTGCCAAAATAGAAGCCATTTCCACGAGTGATGAGCGTTTTCGTTTTCCTCCTTCAACTCCTCTAATATGGATAGATAGTTTTGCATTTCATTAGCAAATTGAAGAAGAGAGAAACTGAAATGCCCGCAGCTCGCAGCCACTTCTTCGAAATCTGCTTCGATGCTCTCAGATCTCTCTCGATCTAGCTCTTTACTTCTGTACAATTCTTTTAACGCATTGGCTCGAGCACCACTATATAATTTCCTTGACGATATCAGCAACCGTTTTAACACTATTCCTAGAGTAATAACTTACAGTGCATCTGTGAGGCTTGTTTTAAAATGATCATTAATTTTGATAATGTAATCCGGTCCTTCCCCAAAGGGCAGCTCCTGTAATATTTGTGAAAGGGTATACGCAAGCGATTTCATGGAAGGTCCAAGATGTATGATGAACCGTGCAAAGATCTCCGTTGGGGTCCGAACTGTGGGAATGTTCATGCTCTCCACACTAAATCCAGATCCTCCTCTGTTTAATCCGGGCCGTTCTAATGAATCGCCGTTCGTTTGGTCATCTTCAGCTCCACTTCCCTCCTCCGATGCTTCTTCAATGGCCGTCAAGATAGCAAACCTATCATTACGACCAGAGAGGGTAGATCCGCCTTGAATTTGAGGCATTTGGCGCGCGATAGGTGTCGAACTTCCAATTCCAGCATTCTCTTTCAGCAATGCAAATTGAGTTGTTGCAGCACTTCGGAGACCGCCAATAGACTGCGCAAGTCGTTGCATGCAGCGCACCAGGCTAGCTTCGAGCATGTATTCATCTTCCGTTCCAAGAAGATAATGTTCAAACCTAGCTTCCCGAAGATTTCTAGACAGTTGTATAAAACAGGTTTTGTACTTGCTTTGAGCAGTATTGAAAGCTGTAGATCGGAGGTCTGACTCTGAGCCACTCAGGAAACCATTAGTGATCATACCAAGCATGTCTCCAAAAGAGTCGGTGGTCTTAATCATAGTGTCTCTCAGGTCTCTCCTTGCAGAGATAGGCCAAACTAGCAGACTAACAACCGAAGTTGAGATTATTCCCATGATCACCATTTTCATGACCTGCACAATCTTATCGTTCGAAAAAACGCCAATCTGAACAGCATTTTCCTTTGTCAACACGGTAATTATAGCCAAACTAGCCAAACTACATGCCACGCTGACCAAAGGTGCATTATATCTCTGTTTGATCCATCCGACAAAGCCCAAGCCGCCCCCACAGAACACAACGAGGATTAAAATATATGCGAGTTCGATAAGATCAAGTTGCGTTTCGAAGAACACAGCTACTGCCATGCTTGAGACCCCTATGAATGTTGCATAGAAGAATGCAGCAAGACCAAGCAGAGCAGCCTCTTCCATACTCCCAGCACTTCGAGCAGGGTGGAAGTAAACTGTGATGGTAGCAACCATGTGTTTTCCGTCTTGGTGCCCGAGAAAGTTAGCAATTGGGGGAAGAAAAGTCGCCATACTTCCAAGGAGATATGCCAGAGAGCACTTTAGTATCCCTTTGGCTGTAGGGGTTTTCAGCCATTGGAAGAATTCGTCTACAGACTCTGCAGCATTATCGACTGCGGTTCGAAATGTCCCGGCTTGCGAGTAAGGCTGTCGTATAGGAAGCAGCGGAGCATCGGAATTTGTTCGTGACGGCGCGTCAAAGTTTGCCGGATTGCTGAGAGTTATCTGCCGTCGAACTCGTTCGCCGGTGCTTGGGATAATGAAAGTCCCATTTCTGAGCTTCTATTACAGCACCAGTTAGATAGTATGAAGCTAGAGAAGGAAGGAGCTTACGCCACGCTTAGAGCGAGCGAACCGTCGACTTATTGGTGATGCAGGACCAGCTGAGGCCGACGGGGAACTCATATTGGTCTTTTCATGGTTCTCATGTGTTGAAAACCTGCAGTAGTGAAGCTCGGGAAGCGAAAGCTCTGTTATGTGTCTGATTATTGTCAAGCCACCCTGGAAGCTTGCCCCGGATTTTGCGGAGGAGCGGCCGCTAGTTTTCACATGGCTGAAGCAAGGATACCTGTTCTGTACACGAAAACTCATGCAATCATTTCCATTGTTTTGCTCAGACTTCTCTACTTTTTCTAACGATAATACCTATGCTTCCTCCTGGATTTTTTACTCCAGAACTGAGACACTCCAGATCTTCAAGGCGGCATCTCCACCAGTGCTTGCAATCTTCTTACCACCATCAAGCCACGCGACTCCATTAACACCGTCTTTGTGACTGTTCGGGGCCTTGACTCGCTTTCCTGGAGCCTTCAAACTCCAGACAAAGACATTAGTGTCTAAACCGCCACTAACCGTATGTGTACCCTCAGCGTTCCAAGCAATACTTGTGACTCGTGCTGTATGTGCTGACCATCTGTCGGTCTTGACGTCCCACGAACTAGTGTCATAGACAGTGATCTTGCCTGATGAGTTACCAGCTGCAAAGAGAGCGCCGTCAGGTGAGAATGCTAGTGCTGTGATCTGAGCTGTAGAATTTGTGAGCTTTGCCTTCGGAGCTAGCTTGTGGCTCCCGTCTACCGTGTAGATATGCACGGCATTGGCATCATCTCCAACAGCCACCAGAGATTTGGATGCTGCGATTGCAGTTGGCGTAAAGTCCTTTGTTGGAAAATTCCCAACGAGGTCGTCTTTGCTGAATATATCTACGCCGGTGACAGTGGCTACAAATACTCGACCTTCGGCCGACGCGAGCCCCTTCGGTTGAGCAGAAAGCTTCAACGATTCTCCCAAGAAGGTGTTACCAGCAGTGTCCGCAATTCGTAACGTGTCGTCCCAGCCGACACTGTACGCCCTGGTAGATGTTGTCTGGAATGCTGTGACTTGGTTTTTGTGAGATTCCCCCTCAACGGCCGAGCCGACACCCGTCGAAACATCCCAGGAGCATACTCTGCCGTCAAAACTCCCTGTCCAGAAAGTTTGCCCTTTACTATCATGGCTTGATCCAAAAGCTGTGATGCTCTTATTGTGTCCTTGTACAATCTTTGCCGGCTTTTGACTTCCTTCCACAAGATAATTCAGATCACCTGCTAAGTTTAAGCTGATGATAGTCCCATCACTGCGGCCAGCGGGCCAGACAACTCCAACTTGGTGATCTGGAATGCTAACATTGGCCTCCCCTCCAAATCTCCAGGTCTGGACCGCTTTCCCAGCTTCCACATCCCACAGCTTCACTGTCTGATCTGCGCTGGCCGTGACGAATCTTTTTGAATCTTTGGCCCACGAGACTCCAAAGATACTGCCTTGGTGTTCCCCCACACCTATCTGCTTCTCAGGTGTACCGTCTTTTCCGTCGTATATCTGGATTCTACGATCTGCGCCAACACTAACCAGGTGGTTTCCATCTGGGGAGAAACCGACACCATATATATAGCCTCTGTGAAGGCCACCGAATTTTCCAGCAAATTTAAACGGTACACCATGCAAAAACACCAAGCTACTATCATCGGAACCTGTAGCTGCTCGTAGGGGTCGTTGTTGGCGTAGCGAAACTGAGTTGATGATAGATGAATGGCCGGTGATCTCTCCGACTGAGTTCCCACTATCTGCTGTTATACAGTGTCCGAACCTCTCTCGCCCATCTCCAACCGCAATGATGCGCTGGGAATCTCCATCCCAAGCAATGTCGTTTATCCTGCCCGAAATAATACGATAATCTCCTGCATTTATATCAAAATCTGAATTCGATTTGCGATTTAAATCTCCTACCTTTCGTATTTTCTGCCCCAATAGCATCCCAAACCTTTACTGCGCCAGAAACATCACCTGAAGCTACATAATAACCTGAGGGTGAAAAGCGCGCAACAGTTGTTTGACAGGTATGGCCAACATATTGCTTGCTTATGGAAGGGTCATCGATTGACCGGAGGAAGACTGATTTCCCTGACTGCGCTGCATATTCAGTGACAGTATCAAATAGAGGTATCGAGTCCTACTCACAGCATATGCTATGCGTTCCCCTTTGGCGTCTGTGGAGAGCTGCGTGGGCCTGCCACGTTCGGTGTTCGGCGATGCCGCAAGAATCTTCTCAATAGTGATGGACATCGTTTCTCTTGATGGTTTTTGAGTTATGAAAAGACTGGATGATTGACAGAAAACTGGGTTGCCATATATTGCTCAAGGTGATGTAAAACAAGGAGGGGTCAGGCTGACGTGTAACAAGTGACAAGGCTGAGTTGATGTCAAGGTGGGGTTGGCAGAAAGAATTTCTATAAATATATTCTTACAGTTCCGCTCATACAGGATAGATCACTAGATAGAAGACGGTGACTATGGCTTAAATTGAGTTTTTCATGAGCATCGACCTCCCTTTTTGCTCAGCTTGTGTAACTACAGTCACAGCTTCACGAAACTCAGTCGCTTAATGATTCTTCAGGTCAGTTTTTTAAGTTAACTAGAGACAAAGTCCTTCACTCAATTAAGTTAGACCCTAGGTTAATACCTACTGTGTGGAAGAAGATGTTGTTTAACACTCCTCAAACTTAAAGACCTCCGGGCTGACAGGACACAAGTTAAAACTGTTGGTGACTGAAGCTTTCATGTCGAGCGACATAATTTCCTGAAGTGTATCGCTACTCGCAGATAATAGACAGCAAAACTATTTCTCATAAGAACATTGTAATTTGCGTTTATTTATTCAACAACACGCTAGCTAGGTATCTGCACTATTCCTCCCCCGTTCATCACCCTCGTGTTTATCTCTCTGGCACTCATGGTAGCAGAGGAACCAACAGGAGTAGGCCACCACATCAGTTTCGCCACCAACGCCAGTAAGAACCAGCCAGCCAGCAATCCCGATCTCGAGTCTTTTCGAGTTCCCGACCATGAGCGCCGGCAAAATGCGTATACGTTTGCGTCCCTAATATGTACAATGCAGGTATAGACAAAACTCCTCCGGTTCCCATCATGGATAAGTCATGCAAACTGAAAAGCAAGGTAAAGAAAAGGAGTGAATAATCTACATTATGATTCCATAAGACGTTTAATCCGGAACGCCTACTTTATAGTGTGCTAGGCACACTCCCATGCGCAAGGCCGATGCAAAGTGATGGAGGGCATCATTAAACAGCTTAGCCACCACGATGAACATTCGCTCTTATTGGAACCGCCTGACTGGGAATGAAAGACTTTTGTGTGACCAGCCCATATGTTACAGCGAAATGGAAGGTTATGAGAAGCGACGGCCATTCATGGCGGCGTTTTGCTGTTGTTGACTGGCAGCCAGACCATATGGGTTCATTTGACCGGCGTAACTGCCATTCTCCATTAAATGGTGCATGCCTACGCCGTTAATTCCTTGTTGATGGGATACAGGGCAATCTTTGTGCGCCAGGAGTATAGTCTTGAGATGCACCACCTCATCTCGCAACTGAGCCAACTGCGTATTGAGACTATCATTCTCTGCAGTATAAAGTTCAACTTTCTGTTGCAAGTTTGCAAGCCATTGCTTCTTGCGTTGTCGACACTTGAGAGCAGCAACCCTGAGAGGAGTCAGTGACGTCATGGAGCCAAAATCTAGATCAACTTACCTATTTCGCTCGAGGAAGTTCTTACGCTTTTCTTCATCAGTCATCTTCTTTCCATTGGCATTGTACTCATCCTTGGACATATCTTGCTCATCTTCTGAAGGAGGCTCAACGCTCATAGCATGTCCATTATTTCCTTTTGATTTTTTATTTGCATGCCCTTTGGCGGGAGCATCGTTGACCTTCCTACGACCATTGGTTTGATTTTCTTGGGCGCCTCGCTTGCCCTTGCCTCTGGTATTAGGTCTGCTCATTTGATCATTGTCTTCTGAATATCCATTGCTTCCTTCGCTCACTGCACGACCGGAAGCTGTACTGATAGAAGTATTATTTCGATTTGCCATAGTTGGAGAAACATCAGCAGATTGACCACCCATTTGCAAGTTCATAGCCTGAGGGTGTGCATGAACAGGCATTTGAGGAGCCATAGTGTAGTGATTTGTTGGCTGTGGGCCATTGCGAGCCTGAGCCAATAAGAAGAGGCCATTGGCAGCATCGTTTGCATCATGCTGATCAAAATGGCCGGATTGTGAAGGCTTGACATCCATTGCATTCACCATTTCTTGAGGTTGGGGGTGTGGTTGAGATGTAATGCTTTGACCCTGGTTGGGAACCTTAGTAGCTGCTGCAGCACTCAGCGCAGTGCGATGAAAGTCAAGAGTAGACGGCGTTGCGCCGCCACTCGCCAAAGAGTTAAAGAGTGATTGCGAAGTTGGACTCGGCTCTGGGAACATAGAACCACCTCCCCCAGGTGTGAGTCCAGATCGGAGGCCAGATTCGTTGGGTGTCGGAAATCCACCGCGCAAATGATGTCCATCACCAAAATAGTCATCTTTTTGAGGAGCGGAAAGCATCGCAGGACTTAAAGGTCCTGATCGTAGACCTCCCCAAAAGTTTGGCGTAATTCCTGAACCTAAACCAGCAGGTGAAGTCAGAGCAGCGACAGAGGGAAGTTTCGTTCCACCAGGTGTCTGAACTGTTCCATTCGTATTACTTCCGCCTCCTGCGAAAGAAAACTCGAATGGATTTGTCTCGTGTGAGAGATGTCCGTGGTTTACAGAGAAATAATCGGGCGTATTACTGACAGCTGGCGCAGGACGAGGTGGAGGCGCAAGAGGTTCTGTAGTAGCTACGTCTGGTTTGGCGATGTCTTGTTTTGCGTCGGTGTCTGATTGGAGTATGGCCATGTTAGTTGAGTACTAACTGAGAGAATGTGGCGATGATATGACAAAAGACTCCATCTGATGGCAGTGACTATGCCTGATCGCAACGGAAATAATAAATTTGTATGGTGTCAACTTACCGATTGTTTTCAAAGGCTCAGAACTAAGTTGCACGGGCGACTTCGAGTCCCCCTTCTTCGTGCTGTCCCTTGGAGAGCTCCCCATAATTGAGTTCGACTCGCGCGTTGCTGGGGGGAGATACTGGAATAGTTCCAGGTGGCTTGCTTATGACGATAGTAAACCGATCAACAGGCGAAATGTGCCAAATGGGATCTTAATGATGGCTGTTACTCGGAGCGGTAAGACGATGTTAAGGTTTCGAGGTCGACGTCAGGGCAATGTGCAATGACGAAGGCGAAGACCTACGATCGGCTACTTATTAGTACAGGGCAGCCGAGCCAGCATAATGTAACAGTAGCAGCTTCTGCTTACCTGTCACAATAAAAAGGTCGATAAGTCCGCCAATTCGATCGCGCTTCGTGGTTTTAGAGTGCTAGAAATGACAGGATATTCGATAGGTATAGATGATGAGAATGTTGTTTTGATTTGTAGGTATTCGATGTGGTGTCGACAACGATGGCGCAAAACCCCCTGACAAATGCGAACGCAATTTTCCCCAGCTCAAGCTTCTCGACGTTGAATAATCCGACCGATCGGAACGTTATTCATGAGAAGCTATTCCAAGGAATAGTTCGTACGGCAGATCCAATGAAATGCGCTTTGTGATATTTTACGTTTCCTTCGATTCGAGGACGCATTCACTGTTCGAGAAAAGGGTGACGTAGACAATTTTGCGACCGTACGTGCTGTCAAGCGCTGGTGCCAGAGTCGGTGACCTTTGAAGGCGCGGCCAATGGACTAAATTATCGCCGATGATGGAAAGGGAAATAGATTTGCCTCGGGACGCAGTGAACAAGCGCGTTGTTGAGGCTCTGTAGACTCGAGGTTTTGTCGTGTGTGAAAGTTGAGGAAGAAATGAGGAATGACGCACGGCGAACGTCATGAAGCACCAGGAGGTTTTTGGGAGGGCGTTCTCGTTAAAGCCATCTGACATTGTGCTAGTCCCAAAGAACCGAGTGGTGGCGCCAGGTCAACATCTCCTGCCCAATTAGCATCTGTCCATAGGCTCACCCCCCCGTTCAGGATTTCATGCTGACCACCCGGTCGATTAGAAATACACACTCCTTTCAGAGGTCAAGAACACCACGATTCGGGTCTCAATTTCAGCAGTTCATACTGTCTGTGTCTCTGCTCTAGAAACCAATCCTCCGAGCACCCGCGACCCGAACCACTCGAACGAGGTTTGCAAAGCAATACTTGAGTGGGGCTGCTGGAGACGGGTGTCACGACTAAGCTTGGAAATCAGCTCAGTGTTTTTTCTTACTTTAGCCGCTAATCGCCGTGTATTGGTAGATTTGATCTTCATTTATCAAGCAATATGGGCGTCAATTAATATGCTGACCCAAAGTCGTAACCATCACGCACATCACTGTGTGTTACCAGTATCGCTTCTTCTGCGCTCCTTCGAAATACACTCCCACATGATAATAGGGGTACTATGCGGGATCCCCAACTGTTCGGCAGAGGCTGATTTAAACGAGAAACCCCCCTCGATCTATTCCGCCGCAACCGAGATAAGCATATCACCAAAGCAGCTTTGAGTTTGGGACTTTCGAGCCAAGAATATCAAGGGCAATCAATATCAACGGAGAATATTCTCGGCATCTTTCATCCGCTGAGTGGTAGATGAGAAGCAAGGTTTTCAACATCGAACCACCAGGAGATGCATTACTCATGCATCTTTGAACCTGGGCGTTGAAGTAGAACAGCTAGATGGAGAGAGTTTGTCAACTAGCCCATGAATTAGTATATTTCCTGCTGGGAAAGTAGACTAGCGGCTCTACCTTGAAAACCCAATTCCACTGTAAGATTTATCTATCTATATCATTCTGCGAGTGTCAAAATTGCTTCCTGATGAGCGTAGAATTACCATGGCTGCACAACTTTTGCGTGGGAGTTGACTGAATGCTTTGTACTATCATACCTGCAAGATCTCTTATTTTACAGGGAAACCATGCTAGAACTTGCAAGTACTAATGTGGCTACCGACTTCAGAGCCCCAAAAAAAAGTGGTTCATTTTTCATCGCCTTTGAAAATGCAGTGCTTGCATGCTGCTTTCTCTGGAGAGCAACGTCCTTCACGAATTTACCCTCTGTGGGCGTGGCCGAGTGTCCTAACATAGGCTTGACTCAGCCAGCTCACGGGTCTAACTTTTGTCTAGCTAGATAACACTTTCGTAACTATATGCGATTCCTAGCGATTTTGAGACTTTGATGCTTCAGAGTCTTCGGAATCATCTTCCAAGTCCTTCTCAAGATACCTCAATCAAATTAACCTTTCATGGGTCCGGTGGCCTTGAATAAAATATCAAAGCATCTATAGGGATACGAACAAATAATCTATATTCTTCCAATCTTATACACAAATTATATATCTGAATAGTCACTTCAAGGCTCACATAAACTCTGACACAGTATTGACTTCAAGAGCAGGTAAAATATTCTTTTTAACCAAGTTATCTATTCGAAAAGGATTTATTTTAATTTATCTATCGAATTCATACCTACGTGCAAAGTATGCCTCAGTGTTCGGTTTGTATAATCGTTAAGATCTTACTTCAACTTCCCTCTGTTTGAGGCATTTTTAAAAGCCTGTTGTCTGACCTACTGGCAAACCAAAAATTTATATGATGTAGCCCATATTTCATTCTTGATGAAAAGTAGAGACAATTCAAATTTGGCATCGATTTCGTTGCAATTGTAGAAGTACAATATCATCTCCTCGTAACCTGGCATTGCCACTGCTGTACTTCTTTGACAACGATGTCCTAAATTTCTCAGAAATGACCGAAGCCGAAGATTAAAAACACAAAAAAACAAGTTTATTAGAGAAAATTCACATTGTTGATCTTCAAAAAGTCTCTTATTACTTGACTAGCTCCGACCAGTTGTATTTATTACATCAACATCGCTCGATAACATAGCTTAGAGTTTGATCACCCAACCTTTGATCTAAAATATAATCTAATATTTAGTGATTAGGATCTACATATTTAATAGATATTTAAAGTCTTCGATATTCTGGAGTGAAAATGGAGTTAGTGTTGAGTTCGACTTATTCACCCAATTAAGAAAAAGTCATCGACGTTGTGAGGTCAATAAGCAGTGCTTATCTAAGTTGTAGTAGTTCACCATATCAAGATTTTCTAGTTAACAATTTCCTTCTTTCCGAAATCAAAACAGTATCAAAACTGTGAGAAGTAGTAGTAAGGTAGGGATGTTACAAATAGCGGAAATATTGAAGTGATGATCTAAAATGCAATCACGGGGGTGGCAAGACTCTCTGTGCTATACAAGCACTGATATTATGGTAGAATCATGCGGAAATAGGGATCTGAGCATTGCTGACAGTGGTCCGACGAGTAGTGATACCTCATTCGGAAGCTATGAATGCCAAGGCTAACACGCAGGAACCGAATGAAGCTGACGATAAGGTCGACCATTTCTTTATCATTTTTGCAGTACTCATTTAACTAATGAGATTTTCTCAATTGACTTGATAGAATGAAGTGTGGTGAAACATCAAAGCTAGTCTCACTTGGAGGTTGCCGAAGGCGTCCTCGGATGACCTGTTGCTTGCTTTCGTGTGTTACTTAGAAGATGCATGATAGCTCGGACTCGAGTAATTGGAGACCTCATACTCTCGTTTGTTGACTTGGAGGATGCAGAGCCAACACACAACAGCTGCAGCAGCGATGCATACAGGTGACCATTTGTACAAGCACGAGGAAAAAGAAAGGAGAGAAATGTGACAAATTACCCACGATATGTCGGACACACTAACAATGTAATACAATCAATGCCGTTAGGAGAAGCTTCTATTGAGAACGATAGCTTGTTAGCTTCAGTGATGGAAACCCTTTTTCCATCGATCTACTCCTTCAACATATCCAAGGAGAATCCGATCGAATGTAATTGCAAAAACTATGAATTACAGAAAGAAGTGAAGGAACCTTGGGAAGAAATGGATCGTATTCTGCAATGTAAACCTTTCTAAATCTCACTCTATATATGTGTTAATGTCGTCAAACGCCATCTCTCTGCTCCGCTCCTTCCCCCAGATTCGCTTAGCGCGTGAGCAAGGATTCTCTCTCGGAATCAACGAGGTTCAGCCTCCATCCCAAAAATCTCCAAACCTCAAATACCTTCTGCTTCTCCGCCTCCCCCATCGGTGTGCAGGTATCACCCATCCAGACTGCCCATCATCAGTTGATACAGAAATTGTCGCCTATAACTTTTATTGCCGCAGGCGGTATATATCCCGTTCTGAACGTCATCAGTGCATGATCTGTCACGCAGTCTCGCCCCTTCTATCCTCAACGCTCGCCCATCAACCCGTCGCAGTTCATTCGACATACGCATATATTCCCAAAATGGTACACCGCCACAAGAAGGATTTAGCTGCAATTCGACGACGGGTTGAGGACGATGCCGATGAGGACAGAGGTCCCGATGTTGGAGATCTGGATGATGACTCGTTTTCCGAAGACTCTATAATCAGTGAGGAAGAAGATGTACAAGAAGATGACGATATCATAGAGACCGGAGCAGCGTCTCTTGAGCTGCCTAGGATGAATGGCAACGGACACAAGCAAGGTGTAGATTCAAAGGCCAAATCAACCAACGACACCACGGATAGTTCCCGGACGCAGCACACAATGGGGACCAGCGATATGGATATGATGTTAAACGGCCTCAAGATTACCGATCAGAATGGAACCGTTGATGAGGTGCCATATGAAGATATGCGGGAGGATGATGAGATACAATCCCCGGCCGTGGTGAAGTCAACCGCTCAGATGGATCAACCTCAAGAAGCTCCTCATGAACGGCGTCGAAGGGAACATGAAGAATACAAGAAGAAGCGAGATGAAGATCCCGCATTTGTACCAAATAGAGGCGCATTCTTCATGCACGATCATCGTCACTCAGGACCCGCGGCAAACGGATTTCGACCTTTTGGACGAGGAAGAGGAAGAGGCCGGCCCGGTATAGGCGGTCCATTTGCCCCAACGAAGTATGTTGTGTTAAACTCCCTGAATTGATAGAATCTAATGCGTAATAGTCATATTCCTCTACCGTTCGAACCTACAGACGCACCCTGGACTCATGATATGCACGAAATCATAAGTGAACCTAGCCCTCGGGAGATTCTGCCACAAGGCTACGTTAACGGAGCTTCGAATCTACCTCCTCGAGTCCCTATTAGCGCTTCCAAAGCTGCTCCTCCAAACCGTGCATTATCGGTAACAAAGCATATTGGCAATGTTCAAATTAGGGTGCTTCTGTGGAACATGGAAAAGCCGGTGGTTTTCCCTGGTGTTCCCGTTAAGCAATATACTCGTTTGCCGGACCATCGTCCTCCACTCCGTAGAGACAAGCCTGTACGAATATCACTTCCGGACCATCCACCGAGATATATATTTCCCGCTGTTGATAGATCATTTATTTTTATACCTCGAGCTATGCGACCAAATCAGCAAGGATTCGGTGGAAGAGGGCGCGGACGATCAGTCTTTGGATCAATTGGTGGATTCTCTCGTCGTACAAGCGTTTTTGGTGGTAGTCTTTATGGGAGTGCCTACTCTCCTAGCGTCGCCATGAGCCGCCGCTCATCTCTTGCGAGGGAGGTTAATAGAGACAGTCTAATCTCGCCCACTGGATCCACCATGTCGCGGCCGCAGATGCTAATGGATCCCTCAAAACCTGTTGTCAAACTACCTCCTGCAAGTCAATCGGTGCAGCCGCAACAACTGGAAGCAGCAGAGAATGGGTCACAAAATGGTCAACAACAACCCAGCTCATCGATCAATGATCTGCCTCGTCCACAGACCTATCCACTTCCTCAAAAGCCGACATTCCGGGAAAACCGCCCAAATCCCATTCCTATGCATCAGCCTAGACCACAGAAAGCTGTCTCTGTTGCTGATATCGAATCACCTGCTACATTATCCTTTAACCCTCCACAACAGCATCAACAACCATTCCACCAGCAGGTTCCTATTCAAGTCAATGGTAACAACTATTCACAAGACGCTATGCTCCACTCCCGCAATCCATCCTATCCAAGTCAAGCTTCAACTGGGACACCACTGTCACAGATTCCAGAGCGTGCCATTCATGCCCAACCCTTTCAACCTAATCCTTATCAACAACAACAGCAAAATTTTTATTCACAACCTTATCCAGTCATGCCGCCGCCGCCTCAAGGGTATTATTACCCACCGGCTTTCAGCTCGTCTTTAGGTCCTCCAGGCGGCGCACCTTCTTTCGTGCCTCAGCAGCAGCAGCAACACCAACACCAACACCAACAACAGCCATTATTCCCTCAGCCCAATCAACAGCAAGATAATGCAGCCAGCCAAGCGGGGGTGCACAATCTAGTTGCTCAAGAAGTTAATGGCATGGTTTATTACTATGATGCTGCTCAAATACCGGCGGTAGCCACGTTCTCGACCTACCAACAGCCTCCCTCATATCCCATGCAGCAAGTTGGTGGCGTGGTTGGTATTGGAGGGATGATGACCCCGAGTCCGGACGGGTTTTACTATCCGCAAGCACCACCCCAAGGCGTTGTCTATTATCCACAGTAGGAGCTGATGTAGAAGGTGTCATAATATTTTTCGTAGTCGTTTTAATGCTTTCAGCGATCTTGTTAGGGCCATGATGGGTTTCATTGTGTGTTTTGGAAGCGTTATTCTGTGTGCTGTTGTTTAAAGTCTCATGGCCGAAAAGATATTTGTTTACTATTGAATATCATTGGAAGAAGGCTGGATCATCTTTTGTCCTCTTATGACTTTGTCAGACAGGATAGGAAGGAGAGATGGTCAGGTATTAGTCAGTGTTCCAGTTGCATTATGGTCTTCTTCATCATTGTCGTTAAGAAAGGGAACGAGTCCTTGGAAGCATCCTGCGGTTGAAGGAGGCGGGTGTCGGCAAGAGTAGTTGTTAAATAGGAGAAACAGTGGATGATACTGAGCACGAGTTTTGAGCGAGATATTGGGTGCCATGCATGTAAATTTTGGTGCGAAGTGAATTGAAAAAGGTGAGGCAGAAGAATACGCCAGGTCGTTGGATGGATTGTGAGCGGAGGGCGGGCAGATTTGAACGCTCCCGAAGCCGCTCTCAGTAATCCTTTTGAACGAAGGACCATCCCTTACAGTCTGATACACGCAAGGTGGATTATGTAAGGGGTTAAGATGTAGGTAGGTAGGATAGCATCGAATTTACCATTCAGCCCTCACCTGTCCCGCGCGTGATTCACCGTGTGAGCTTATCGGTGTTATCTAGACCAAAGGCCGACCGACGGTCATTGAATGCACCCATCCTCTCGTTCCTGCTGACATAAAACACCTCCTTTCAACCACCATATCTCCCCTTCTTTCACCACCGTGCTGTCTTTGAAGTGCACACCGTGTTACCTACCTCGCCCGCACCAGATTGCCACTGTCGCCTCTTTCTAGGATCTTCTCGAAGGTGATTTGGTCGTTAGGCGTCTTGCTTGCGTCGTACCCCGGGCGGGCCTGTTAGAGCCGAGCACTTTAGGTCAAGGCAGAGAGCTTACCACCACCACCACCACCACCACCTCTCCCCTCTTGCTCCCCATCCACCTTTCATCATCACAACACCACCTCTCGAGATAGGATCTATTACATCGATCTGTTCATCGGATCTCCGCTCTTCGATCCCTCGAAGACTTCGAGACCTGAACGCATCACTGTTCGTCTTCTTATCCTGAGACTGTGGTTGCTCGTCACCGCCCGAGCTACGTACTGATACACTCGGCAGCCTCAATCATAGAAATCATGGCATCGACTTCTGCAACCACTCAGGATACTCTTGTCACCCTCAAGATCAATATTGAGGGCAGCAACCGTCGATTCAAGCTTCCGCTTCGTGAGCTTGTAGCAAGCACCCTTCCAGACAAGGTACGTAGACAGTGTTACCTAACTTCGCACGAGGCTCCGAGCCCGACACCACAATATTGCCTCTACATTCCTTCCTGAACGCAATCATCTCCCTCTATTTAACCCAAGCTAACAAACCCGCCATATATAGCTTCGATTCCTCCTCGTAATTCCTCCTACCTCGGAAGCCGTCTTCGAACGCTATTCCGATAGCGCTGCCGCTTTTATCGTCCTCGACCCAAACAACCCTTCTGTCTACAAGCAACTTTATAGAGCTGCTAAGGCCAAGCTCAAGCTTCGTCTCAAGGTCACCGTCAAGGATAAGGAACCAGTCACTCCAAAGCCCGCCACCGTCGAAGATGAGGAGCCCAATTCTGTGAGCCCTGTCGAGGAACCGGCTGAAACACGAAGCATTATCGAGCCAGCCTCAACAACCACCCTCACGCCTTCTATTGTGAGCTATCCTGAGCAGACAATCTATCCGGGCTCCGTCGCCGAGATTCAGCGTGGCTTCGAGGAGTTGCTTCTCAATCAACCTAGGTCGAGTGCTTGGGCCCCGTCCGCCACTCCCTCTTGCTGCAGCCAAATGAACACTGATATGCCAAGCTTATTCCACCACAAGGAGGCTGCCAGAATGAATAATTGTTCTCGTACCGAGATTCCAGTCACCCGTGGCGCTGCCGCTCGTGACAAGTGGTTCGCAGAACTTGCCAGCTTGTCAAATGATCGCCAGAATACCATTCGTAAAGATGCCGAGGCACTCCCCCTTCCAACTATCAGTGTATTCACTGTATTCTGCAACAACTGTAACGCGTCTGTCTCAGAAGAGCATTATCACTGCAGTAATTGCGATGATGGTGATTACGACCTTTGCCAGGCCTGCGTGGATGATGGAGTTCTCTGCTCTGGTGAAGATCACTGGTTGATCAAGCGGTTTGTCAAAAATGGGAAGGTCATAAACAGCACTACTGAGACTATTCCACCAAAGACCAAACCTCAACCTAAGGAGATTCTGACTGTTTCTGAGGATCTTGAGGTTCCGGTTGCCACTCGCACTTGCAATTCCTGCATTCAAGGTGAGTGTCGTTGCCCCCAATATCTGTTTAACTATTAACATGCCACTCAGAATTCACTGAAGAAAACTTCGTTACATGCACTAGCTGCCCCGACTACGACCTCTGTATTCCTTGCCATGTAGGTATGGAGCATGGCCATCACCCTAAGCATGCATTCGAACCGGCTGTTGAGGATACAAATCTTGACTTGGTTGCCCAGACTCTTCTTGCTCCTGGTCGTAATGTTGGTCATAACGCTATTTGTGACGGATGCGACAAGTACATTTATGGTGTTCGACACAAGTGCTTGGATTGTCCAGATTGGGACTTCTGCTCCGCATGTATCGCCAATGCTAACTTTATCCACCCACGCCACCGTTTTGTGCCCATTTACGAACCACTTCATGATGCTTCTGCTCTTGCTAGATCATACACCAGCAAGGCTCGTCATCACGGCATCTATTGCGATGGTCCTCTCTGCAATCCTAGCAATGACATTCAAACGTACATCAAGGGTGACCGGTACAAATGCGCAGTCTGCCACGATACCGATTTTTGTGCTAGCTGTGAAGCTAGTCCTTCCAATCTACACAACCGTACTCACCCTCTGATCAAATTTAAGACTCCTGTCCGTAACGTCAGTGTTACAACCTTAGGTGATCATGAAGATGGCAGACCAATGCCTGCAATGGGTGACCGACGTGGTCGCACTACCTCTAAGGCTACCGAGACAACACCAGCCCGATCGGCCAATGCTGCAACTCAGGTGCAGACCGTCGCGGATCTTCAGCCAACTGAGGCGAAAGCCGAAGAAGTTGAAACAGAAAAAGTCCCAGCAGAAATCCCGACTGAGGCCAAGGAACTTCCAGCTGTGGCCGTCAAGGATGAGTTGGTTGCACATTTTGTCCGTGATGTTGTCGCTGATGGTACCACTCTTTCGCCAAATACTGTCTTCGAGCAGACTTGGTATCTCCGTAATGGTGGTAATTCATCTTGGCCTGCTGGATGTAGTGTGAAGTTTGTTGGTGGTGATAATATGTGTGCCGTCGATCCTGAGCATCCAGCCAGTGTTCACGAGCTTGTTTCTGCTGCTGAGAGTACCACTTGCTATACCGAGGTTTCTCCTGGCCAAGAGGCTGGTTTCACTGTCTTGATGAGAACACCAAACCGACCTGGCAAGTTCATCTCTTACTGGCGCTTGACCGGTCCTGAAGGCAATAAATTTGGTCACAGATTGTGGTGCGACGTCAATGTCAAGGAATCAAGCATTGCTGCTAAGAAGGAAGAAGAACGCTCTGTCGCCTCTATCGAGACTCCTGGCAATACTGTTGAGGGCAGCCAAATGATTTTCCCAAAGCTTGAGAAGGAGTCTCCAACTACTAGCATTCATCAGGAAGTCCCAGCTGTTATTGAACCTAAAGCTTCTGTCGATGAGGATGAAGAGGATCTAGAAGAGTTCAATTTCGAGGAACCATACGAGGAAGACGAAAATGAGAGCGAGGAGGCTTTCTTGACTGATGAGGAAGACTATGATATTCTCAATGCTAGTGATGAGGAATACCTCGCCGAGCAAGAGAAGGTTGCCAAGAAATAAGCCTGCATCTGATGAAAATAAAGGGACATGTGGGATAGGTGTGAAGGCGCAAGATTGACACAAAGTCTGGATAGCGGATGTGGATGGTGCACGGTTATGGGGAATCTCTTTTTACTTTCTAGTTTTCTTTTCCTCTTTGTAATCGCTGGCGTTCTGGCTCTTTGCCCGCCATCATTCTGATTGTGGGTTACTCGGACTCTCTTGATATTGATCACCCCGAGTGTTGCGTTCGGGAGGAGTCTGAGCACAGCGAAATGCAAGCGGAACAAACTGAACAAACAAACAGCCGAATCAATGGATGGATTTCAGAACTCTCTTCTCTTATTGATTTGGTGCTATTGTATTGAGATCTTCTGATAGTGGAATGGAAATGACATGACTTAATGAACCTTTTTGCTTGTGTATAATGTTCAACTACTAAAGTACCTACCCTAGAAATCGAAATCTTAAAACTTCTCAGGGGGAGAACCAAATTCAAGCGGCTTATTGTGTGGATATTTAGTATGGTCCTTGATTACTGCGCAGTAATCTCACAACTATATTGAGACGGCATCTTTTAAAGTTCTGCTAAAATCAAAATGTGACCTTAGTCCCCTCCGACTCAACAATCCCACCAGTTAATCTTGGACCTCCGTACGGCAACATGTACTCCTTCGTTTTACTAGACAATGAAGAGTCGACCTTGGTCTCAACAATTTCATCTACCAGTTGATCTGGGCCCGAATTTTTCTTCGTCCCATCCTTCCCATATCTTTTCTTATACCGGACCTGGGCATCCTCTGCAAACTCCATGCGTAAAGTTCGACCCTTGATTTTATTGACCCACCACTTCCTCATCTTAGTCTTCTTCTTAATAGCCCCTGAATCATAATCGTCCTCATCCTCAGAATCAGAGATATCAGAAAGAGGTTCTTCGATTATGGCAAATCCACGTACTGCACTCTCAGCCGCTTCTATCTCCTCAAATGTGACCCACGCATAGCCTTTACATTTGCCTGTGTCCTCGAACGTAGCTACAAAAACGCTGGCAATATCTCCGCATTTCTCAAAATGTCCCTTGAGGCTATCTTGTGTGGTGTCGAATGCGAGATTGCCTACAAAGACCCGATTGTTCGGTGGTTTACCATCTTTCTTCGTTTCCTCTTTAGGCTTTTCCGGTCTACCTTCAAATGACTTCTGGTTCTTGATTAAAACCCGTCGGCCAGACAATAGCTGCTCGGATAACTCCACAGCCTGCTCCACAGCATCCGCAGATGAGAGGTCGACGTATGCCCATCCTTTGTTATGAATTGGCTTCACAAATTTTCTCTGGTCCTCGACTTTGTTGGCTGATTTGTTGTCATTCGGTCCCGGCATATGGACTCTTGTGATCATTTCTTCTGTAACATCTGAATTATCAACGAGGAAGGCTCGTAATTCCATCTTCGAAATATGCCATGGCAAATTTCCAATCCATATGCCATACTCAGATCTCTTCTCAACTTCAGTCTTCTTGACTGGTTTCACTTCTGGCTCGGGAGTAGACTCCGCACCGGATTTCGAAGGCGGAAGTGGCTTGCCCTTCTTAAGTCTTCGAAGAGCTTTCTTGGACGGTGGTTCGGGAGCCGTAATGTCAACTTCTATCTCTTCTTCAGAAATAAATTTCCGCTTCTTGGAAGGTGGTCTATCATCCACTATTTTAACGGCTCGCATTTTCTCATCTGCAGCAAGAAGTTGATCCGGAGAAGGTTTCTGCTTTTGGTCCGCTAGATTGGATTGATCTAGAATGGAGTCTATAATCACCTCTGCCTTCCGCTTCTTGCTAGATTTCTCTTTCTTCGGTCTTGAGGATGTGTCTGATGTAGACTTTCGCTGCTTGGTTGCGCTTGTTTGGATTGAATCTGAAGAAGCCATTGTGCCCACTAAAAGAGTAGAATGAATGTTTGATTCGATGAGAAGTAGACTATGCGCTCGTAACGATCTGGGAAACCTAGAAAGTGGACTATCTGATCGTGAATCCTGCCCCGCAAAGAGTTTCTTAGCTTGAAAATTTTATCATCAGATTGAAGATGAAGCGAAAATCTCTTCAGAGGGATCGCTTTAAAACCCTCTTCTCTTTCGAAAACCAAACAAGCAAATGCTTGTCTACAGCGCGACTTTAGGCTCCGCAAGAAACAAGCTCTTAAAATATTTTGAGAGTTCATTCGAAAATAATCTATCACGGCAAATCGGGGGTTGCAAGCCCCGACGCTAACGCAATACAGTATGGCGCGAATCGAGGAGGAACAGGACTCTCAAGTAAGTCACCATCATTTATCATTTCAGTCTTGAACAATTCCACTCACCACCAAGACGAAGCCCTATACGCCATTTAAGCTCCGAGGACGTGTTCCTGTAGATTTATCGTCTGATGCGGGTTGGTTTCAGAAGGCTTTATCCACAATGGACATCCAAGATGAAGACGCGGGTGCTGACACAATCATGAGTCGCGAAGAGGACATGGCTCAAGAGCAAGACGGAGAGGACATGGCTGCAGGACAAGACGGAGAGGACATGGCTGCAGGACAAGACCGAGAGGACATGGCTCAAGAACGTGAAGGAGAGGAGAGCAAGCCTACCTACAAATCCTTCAAGTAAGCTACTCAATTCTCTAGGAAGCCTGCCTATTCTTTCAACAGCGCGTCTACCTATCGAATCTGGACTTATCTAACATGGAATCATAGGAAGAAATTCAAGAAGATGAAGCTTAAGTTCGATGAAGCAATGCGCCAGGCCAAAGAATTGTACGCGGCTGAGCAAGAAGCTATCAAAGTTTCCAAAAGACTTGCGCAAGAGAATGAGTAAGTTACAATGATTCCCCTATTTCAGGAGCTAACTTCTTATTTTACAGCCAAATCATGGATCTGCTGCTCGATATCAACGATTCACCACAGATGCCAATCGACAAGAGGATTAACTTGATGGCAGAATCACCAGCGCTCCCTAAGCTGCCTCCTCTGGTTACCGACGAGGAGTTAGCTCTTGCCTCTCAAGCCAAAACAACTGCCGGCAAGGCTATATATAATGATCTCCGTGCCATGATAGATGAAAAAGCTGCTACTGCTCCACATCCCTCCTCGATTCCAGAGAAATCTCTTGCTGGACTTCTTGCAACAGTTTCCCATCTGTCCTCAAGTGATCCTCGAGTACCACGCCAACTCATCGAATCACTCGAGAAGGATAATCCCGCCTATCTTACGCCGGACCAAATCGACGATTACATATATGATATTGACGCGTCACTCGGCATGGTTCCTCCTCTCCCACGTCCCAACCAAGAAAATACGTCTCAAGACTTCGCATTTGGCTACAAGCACAGCCCTTACAACTGGCTTCGCGAAAATGTCCCGAAAATCTTTCTACAGGATGGCGAAAGCATCGATAAATCTCATGGAAAGCCAGGTGCTCTTCGCGGTGCAGGAAAGCGAGCTAGTATCCCGGCGCCCAGCCAGCCTGATGCTCTCGAAATTGTTGAAGAAGATGGCATTGGTTATGATTTCTCGCTGGGAACCCAGCTTTCAGCTATTAAGGGAAAGCGCAAAAGAGAAGATGATGATATCGGGTACCACCCTAAGAAAGGCAGCTTGGACGAAGGCAAGGTAAAGAAGCCAAGACAGGCGAGGAAGCGAAAGAGTGAAGGCTCTGATGAGAAGCCAGTTTCTGCGAGAAAGCGAAAGGTTAAGCAACCATCTCCATCGCCGGATCCTGGCGCTCATCCATTTGGACCGATCTAATCAGATATTGAGCAACGATGATACAAAAGTGGATAACGAGCCTTTTTAGTCGTCTGAATTACCGACTAGGCCAAATCATCCAAATTTCTGCTCTTGAGTTGGCCACCTCTCATCGAGGTGCAGAGAGCATGTAAGGACTAATGTATTATTGTATCACGAGCACTAGCATGGAGTTTATGGCGTGGTGGATACCTGCATATGGAGTAGTTATGAAAAAAAAGGTGACTGTGCTGAATATATCATGCTGTAAAACTAGAGCCAACACATCATAATTTTTATTCAATGATTTTACAAAAGTATGTGTCATCTCAAATAAAGTAATCGTCAACACAAGGCTGTGTCCTTGATGTTATTATAAGTCTTTACCAGACGTGGTATGTAGACTGTACAGTAGCATGACTAACAGCAGCTTACACCACATTCAACAGCAAAAGCTAGACGAAGCCATGAAGCTTCTGCTCATCATCTACCGCAGCCACTCAGAGCCAGCTCTCCAACGATGATTCGATGATTGCCCCACCCGTTCTTAACCAGTCAATATCTACCCGGCTATGTGTGGGGAGAGTTTGCTGTCGTGGTGGAATGCTCGATGGGCCTTCTTGATATGTTTTGAATGGCTTCTGTACTTCTATCGATCCGGGCGTTCGATACAGCGTGTTGTCAGATAATGCTGTCGAGGATGGTTTTCGAAGCAGTTAAATGCTGATTTTGGGATAGACGAAGCCAAAAGTCTATTCCATTATCTTCGATTACGCGGTTCCGCATCTTGAATTTTTGAATTGACAAGAAAGGAACAATGTTGATCTTGAAATTAGTGCTGATGGTCTACTTGTGTATGTACAATTGCGGCTCCGAGATCCCAAATGTCTACCTTCATAGATGAATATATACGAGGTGGATTAGCTTTACCTTTGTATGTTCTCTTCTTGGTCTTCGTCTTGGTCTTTATTCGCCAGCAATGCTGTAGCCAAAAATCCACCCATCTATCTCTTTACCTCTGATCTCCCGTATCTACAACTTCTGCCCCTTCTGCTTCAATAAGCTCTTCATCCTCCTCTCAACCGCATTCAGGTACTCGGTTGTTGTAACATAATCCTCTCTCCCGGTCTTGCCACATGCGAGTGCCAAATCCTTCGTCATAATGCCATCGATATCGACGGTATCGATACAGGCTTTCTCTAAGCTCTCAGCGAACTCGACGACCTCGGGCGTCTCGTCGAGAGTGCCTCGCTGAATGAGACCACGTGTCCAGGCGAAGATTGAGGCAATAGGGTTGGTCGATGTTTCCTTGCCTTTTTGGTGCTCGCGATAGTGGCGGGTTACGGTGCCATGAGCCGCCTCGGATTCGAAAGACTTTCCATCCGGGGTGATTAAGACCGAGGTCATGAGACCTAGAGAGCCGAAACCTTGGGCTACGACATCAGATTGGACATCTCCATCGTAGTCTGGATATTGTTAGAAAATGAATGAGACATAAGAGGGTAGCCGAACTTTTCAATGCCATAATATATCCACCAGCGCTCTTCATCATCTGAGCAACCATGTCATCGATTAGTCTGTGTTCATACCAGATCTTCTTCTCTTCAAACTCCTTCTTGTAATTCTTCTCGTAGATATCCTCGAAAATATCCTTGAATCTACCATCGTACTTCTTTAAGATTGTATTCTTAGTGCTCATGTACAGAGGGAGAGATTTGCTTAGCGCAAGCTTGAAACTGGCATGGGCGAATCCTTCAATAGACTCATCAGTGTTGTACTGGGTTTGTGCAACACCACCCCCAGTCTTGAACTCAAAGACTTGAATCTCTTCGGGATTGCCTCCTTCTGGGGTAAAGACCATCTTCAGTGTGCCATTACCCTTCACAACCATGTCCTTTGCTCTATATTGGTCACCGAATGCGTGGCGGCCAATGATGATGGGCTTCTTCCATCCCGGGACGAGACGGGGGATTCGGGGAATGACGATGGGTTCTCTGAAGACGGTTCCTCCTAAAGCATTTCGGATTGTGCCATTAGGAGACAGCCACACTACTCTGGTATTAGCCGTGAGTCTTCAACAAGCCCTTGGAGATATACTTTGCTTGAGGTTGAATTCCTTAACTCGAGCCTCGTCGGGGGTAATGGTTGCACATTTGACACCCACCGAGTACTTCTTGATAGCCTCTGCCGCATCAATGGTAACTCGATCCTCTGTCTCGTCCCTGTACTCCAACCCCAAGTCATAGTATTTCAGGTCGATGTCCAGGTAGGGATGGATGAACTTGTTCTTGATATCCGCCCATATGATTCTTGTCATTTCATCTCCATCTAGCTCTACGACTGGGTTCTTGACCTTGATCTTGTTGAAGCTTGCCATTTTGCGAGAGTGCACGAAGGTTGGGCCGCAGCTGGCCGCCGTTCGTGCGAAGTGAGGTGGGGACGCTCGATGAGGTCGCGAGATGGAGCTGCAGAGACTGCGCGACACTGATGAGCGGGTTACGTTCATGGTGAAATGGGCGTTCTGGAGGTATTTGATAGGTTTCTTTCTGTCCTGGTCTAAGGTTGGCGCTGCCGAGGATGTGGGGTGAAGAGTCGGGAAGGGGAGCAGTTGAGAGAGACGTGTGAAATACAAGAGATTTTAACCGGTAGGAAAACACCGCCAGTCGCGAATAGGCCCAATTTCACCGTGGGCCTGTGATGCCTCCTCCAGAATCCTCGACGCGAATTTGTTTAGTTCCCATCTGCAAATTTTGCAGCTTCCCATCAACTACGGGCCCGATCCGACAACGGACGGTGGAGCTCCACCTCTGAATAGTCATACACCCTCTCGTTTCTAAGGGGACCCGTGTCACATCAACAACGACATCTCATCCGCATGCTCTAGAGTGGTTGGTAAAGACTGAATATCAATTATCTATAGGTGCAGTCACATCGAGGAAATCCCAACTCCCCTGGATAATGTACTGTGTCTACCATCATCTGACCTGCTGTATCGCATCCATGGCCCGATCCCCAGAAACTCCATATTCCTATACCCATTCCAATTCCCTGAAAGAAGATAAGACATCCGAAGAGAAATGGATAAAACAAGCATGACTGTTCCCTTCCTGTTTACGATACCTGGCCGCCTAGCTGATGCCAAACGGAAACCCCCTTAATAAAAAGACAGAACAGGTGAAAGATAGAAGATAAGAATCAGGCGAGAAACAAGCAGGAAAGTACAAGAAGCAAAAAGCCCCAACTATCTTGTCAACATCAATTGCCGTAGTCCACCTCTGAACTGCAACTTCAGGAAGGTCTTGGCCTACCCATCGCAGAGACAACTCGACTTCGGCTTCTCATCCTAGTACTCCACAATGATCACTTCCAAGATTTTTCATATCTTGAGGTGATAACAGACGCTTTTAATCGTACTGGTAGTTCATTGAAGAGGCGTTGGAAGCCCATGAACAACTAGGACAAGGAACCCACGTTCCCGCCCCACCGTCAATCATACCAGGCCACCCTTGAAGACTGCATGTGTTGCATCCTCGCTTTATAGCAGAAGCTTCATATTGAGGCTCGTAGTGTTCGTGCTTGAGCTTGCGTCGTAACTTTTCACGTGCTGCTTGACGTTCCGGCTCACAGGACTTCTTGCAAGAAGGACAATCCCACCCCACCTCAGTAACAATGTTGTTTGTAAGGCAACCAACACAACGCCAATTCTTAGCATATACCTTCCGGTCATGCTCCCACCTTTCTTGCTCCGATTCCCATTGCTCCTCCGTCATCTTTTTCCCCCGCTTCGCACAACCAATATCTTCCTTGTGGAAATCTTTCAGATGATCGCGGTAGTGGTCTTTCCGTGTGAAGGGAGAGTCATGCCTATCACATTTCCCGTTGCCATAATCACAGTAAAAGGTGTCTTTCTGATCTGCATCTCCATGGACATTCTTATAATGTCTGTCGAGATCGGCTGCTCTAAAGAAGGGCTCTTTATCTTTCTTTTTCGGGCAGTCCACAGGGTGACAGCAGGGAAAGGTGTTCTTCCGAGGATATCTAAAACAGCATTCAATAAATTGGGGGATTTAAAAGAGACGGGAATACGTACTCTGGTTGGTCGAGGAAGATGATTGCCGGGGTTTGAGCGGTGATTCTGGCGCCTGGCACTAGTTCGAAGTAGGGTTCTTGTCCTTTGGGGATGATGAACTTGTAAAGCTCTAGGAGTGATTTGCCAGTCCATCCGAGACTTTTGAAAGTTGGCCTGTCGTTTTCTTGGCCAACCATGGCCGTGTATGGTTGATTTGGGGGAGGATCAGAAAATGGCGAGTCCATTACCCAAGACCCCGTGTGGTCGTATTCATCGGGCGAGGTGATGGACATTGGCGTATTAGGCATTTGTACGTGGTACCAAGCGTCATTTGAGAAGGTCGATGACATGTCACTACTTCCGTCGGAGCTCCTACTTCCCATAGGGCTCATAGGTACGCCTCCAGTTGCTATGCGGTTCCTTGGGTAGCTCTCATAACGGGGGGAGTATTTCACTTCTGGGCATTGCCCGGCAGTTGTATTGTAGGTGTACTGGTGGTCCATTGAGGCGGTGCCCTGAAGCTAGGCCCGAGATACAGAGTGAGGCCGCCTCTTACAGTTGGCTGCTAATCGACCGTCTTGCCTGCGTGGTAAAGTTTTGATGCTTGGAGCCAGGTTGTGATGAAGGTAGGATGAATTGAATGACTGACTGAGAATGATTATCACAAAATAGGGTTTCAATGAATGAGGGAGAATTGAGGTTGATCACAAAACGAGGGCAGTGCAGAGCCACTTATTTACCGTTTGTTACTGCAGAAAGATGGTTCTTGATCTTCAGCCTCATGGAGATCGCTGCGAGTCATCGTGCCAGAGCGTCACATGAATTGACCACGATGCATATGCTAGGGTTCCAACAACCTTCTTTTGCTAGAAAGTCAAGGCGAAATTGACGATTGGACATGACGAGATATGGAGCGCAGAGCGGCAATGAAGGAAAGCAGTCGAACATGGAACTATGTCGAATCCATGTCCCGCCGACTGCATATCCGTAGCAGCCCTGCATCTCTCGAGGCTATGGAGCTCCTAGTCGACATCTCGGCTTGTCCAGGCCAGAAACAGACACCGACAGAGCCAGTCTTGTATGGGCCGTTGAAGCTCGATAGCATAGTGACGAGGCTTGCCACGATAGAGTTATCCTACCTCGGTGTAGAGATCCCAGAGTGCTGGCGTTGAGATGTCTCACAGCCTCGTTTAGCAAGCCATATCGGGTAATGGAAGTATGAAACTTTGACCTCACCTATCACGGCCAAGTGCCTCGTCAGGGCGGACCTTGTGCGCCCTTGGGAGAGGGACCGGTCTCGCCTGCTGGTGGGCGGAACTGAAGGCTGACTTCAGAGGCATCTTTTGCTCACCTTCCTCTTTCGAGGCCAACCGACGCCGCGACGGCAACATGGCATCATGGGAATCGCGGGCCGGCAAAAGCTCAACCAGAACCGGGCCAAAGTGGTTCGCAACACATCTGTCTACTCGTTGCTGGTCTGACGACGTCGTTGCTGGTGTCTCCGGGCGTGAAGAGCTTTCGACTGCAGTGAATGCGAAGTGACGAGCCTATCCATCCAGCCGAGGGACTGTAATCGACTATATCATTGCCCAGCTGAGTCGCTATCCACGCAAGGTGATCTGTCCCAGGAACAATTGGAGGACGGATCTCCGGCCAGGACGAAGCCCAAATCGAAGAGCGAACGTAAGGCAGCTAGAAGCGGAGCGGGGTTCGTCCGCTGCCTCGTCGCCGCCTGAAGCTCTGGATTCTTTGGCTTTTTTCCGTGTGGGCGAGGCTGTCGGTGAGCAATTATGCCTCACTTCGGCATTCCTGTGCCCACTAACACTGTGAAGGCTTCTGGCACCATGGCTCTCTATCTCGCACACACAAACACACACACATACATACACATACACACACACACACACATACACACACACACACATACACACACACACACATACACACACACACACATACACACACACACACGTGGACGCGCGCCCTTTCGAAGGATTCATCGCGCCCCATCAGACATGCCGTTGGGTTGCAATGGCAAGCAATCCAGAGTCCCGGCCGAGCGAGTCCTGCCATAGCCGGTGCGGCTTCAGTCGACGCTTTTTCCTGCCAGGCAATTAACATTACGAAAACATCAATGGCAATCCCCAGCTGGGCGAGAGCGAGGGGACCAAGAGAAGAGAGAAGTGAAGCTCAACAGCTGATGTAGGTGTGAAGCCTGTGGCCTGCACGGGCCAATCATTGGCGCGTCTTCAGAGCGAACTGCTTCATCTAGAAGAATGAGGCACCCGAGGCCTTGCAAAAGGGCAACTTGTTGAGTTGGAGAGAGGAATGGAAATCTGGGGTGCATTCGTACTTATAGTTCGCCTGGACCCCCAACTTTTAGCAAACCTTCCAATGTATCAGAGACTCGTTCATCGTTGGGCAGCAACACGTCTCCTGGCCTGGGGCCGTCGGCCGTAGGCAAATAGCCGTTTCTGAACATCCGCCCTCGAAATCGCTTGCCAATGGATGAAAAGCCCTATACGAAATCCCCCCCCCCCCCAAAACGCCAAACATGATTAGCGACGCCAACCAATGCAACTGCCGTGGTATTTCCCCAATTGCTCCTTTTATTCTTGTACAAAGGCATATTTGGTCTCTCATGGTAAATGTTTGTCAAGGTCCGCTGGAGAGGCAGGTCATACAATTCTCAAATAGTCCGGAACATTGGTAATAATGACACAGGCAGCATCCAGATCGGATGAATGCCATTGATTGCTATTTCAGACGGCAAAACATTAGTTACCTAAGCCAGACCTTGCCATAGCAGTGCCATTGCGCCAGTCCCGCCCTCCGACCATGAAGCCTTCGACGCCAACCCATAACTCATACATCGTCTTCCAAGAACTTGTACGCAAACTTGAAGTCTGCCTTTCTCCGATTCATCCTAGCAGAATTTGGTGTTAGTGATTGGAGGATAGTAAATACAAATTGTGCTGTAACGTACCAAGTACTCTCGTAATCAAAGAAGCGATAGGTCCCTTGCTCGAATTCTTCCGTGATTGTTTTCGGTTCCTCATGGCGTTGGAACCAGGTCTGGTATTGCTTGTGGAATCTCCAGCTCTGGTCCTTCAAAGCTTTCGCGGCTAGGTACTGTTGATACGTCTCTTGTTTGTAATAAAAAACGTAGAATAGAGTGTCAGGATCGATACGGGAATATAGACGCGGATCATCGAATACTGGGTCTACTTCTTGAGGATAATAAGCTGGTGTTCGGACGGGGTTCTTTGGTTTCTGGCTTCTCGAGGACGTTGAATCAAGCGGATCTGGAGAGGTTGAAAAAGACGCCGCCAGCATTCTTTGAGACGACTGCGAGGGCGTATTGGTGACTCGCCTCTGAGTTGCTTCGAAAGATTGGAGTAGGTCTTGAAGTCCTGAAGGTAGATGGTAGATTGATTCATCAATATCCTCAACGATAGCAGCTTTGATGCCATTCAGGATGCCATTAGTTTGCGGAGAGACTGGGCTTGAATTAGCTCTGGATTCATTCAACATCATTTGACACTATACCTTTGGACGTATCAGTTGTGTCAGGTGAAGCGATGGCTTTCTCTGACGACGACCGTGAGCCGCCAGGTCTTGGATTTTCGGCACGATCTGCACTAGTTGGCTGAGATATACTGCTACCACTAGGAACCGCACTCGACTGGCTCAATGCCGGGGATTTTGTCTGCGCGCTTGACGGAGGTTCAGGGACGTGGACAGCCGCAGGTATTACAGGAATATTGGGCTTTGTTAGTGGAGCTTGATTATTAGTTGTGGGTTGTGAATGCGTCGTACTAGGGGATGTCGTTAAACTTGGTCTTCGACCAGCTTGTGAAGGTAAGGGAGGGTTGATCGTCGAGCTGCTTGATGGTGGAAGGGCCTCAGGGGGCGGCGGTAAGGGTGCTATGCCCATCTTGTCACTTGCAGCTGCAGCTGCGGCTGCTGAAGCATATTTGAGTGTTTCTCCAGGTGCTCGAGTTGGAACAGCTGCAGGCTTCATATGGCCGTTTGAGCCGTTTGAGCCGTTTGATAATGGCGTATGAAGTGTTGCCAAGGAAGGAAGAGGGCTTTTCAGCTGTGTGGAAGGTCTTCGGGCAGCAAGAACAGGAGCCTCTGGCGCAGTCTTTGATTTACTGCTGGGTATACTATTTGATCTTGTCTCGGGGTCAGGGGTATCCTCCTGTATTGATTGCGTATCCTGGGATGATACCCGATCGTTGTCGTTGTTCATTCCGTAGTTCTCTTCCTCTTCTTGGAGATTGAGATCATCATACATCTCATCATCCTCCATGAAATCTTCGTTCATACCATCAGAGACATAATATCGAATGCTTTCCTCGAGATCATTGACTTGTTCGGTTTCTACTCCACCATTCTCTAATGATCTCTTAATCAGCTCTAGCTTCTGTTGGTGCCACTTATGACGTTCGGTTATCCGCTCAATCTCAGCCATTCGGTCAGCTTTCGACGAATTTGTCTTCCCTTTCTTCATTGTGGCTTGAATTGCTTCTCCCTCTGCCTCCAGAGTCTCTATTTGGCGTTCCAGTTCGTCAACCATATTGCCAAGAAAGTCACAGGCTTCCATCTTCGCTCGCTCCTTAGGGTCTTGTTTCGTTGCCGCCGATAACCCCTCTTTTGAATATGCCTTCGTTTTCATGGCCTTCTCGACGGCTTTAAATCTTTCCATTTGCTACGTACAGTTAGCTACCACCAACCCAAGTCGGGGAGTGGTTAAAGTACAGTTTCAATCAACTTTCGATTTTCTAGTAACGGTCCCTTATCTTTGATATCATTGCTAGCAGCCCATGTTTTGATTTGGTCTCGAAGCCTCTGTAGCTTCTTGATCTCTCTCTTTAAGTTATCCTCGAGCTTCTCTTTCTGAGCAGCATTGGTTGACTGCTCAATCTTCTCGTAGATCGACTCAAACTCCGCGACACCTTCCGTCACTTTCTTGAAGCACTTGTCGACCTCTTGCTGAAGCTTTCGAGCTGCCATCGCGATTCACAATGATGTGCGAGACGAAGGTTCGACGTTGATTTGTTTCGTGCCCACGGATCTATCTTTTCTTGCTTATATTTCCGCCCCATGCGCAAATCTCCAGTGAGGTTACTGGCGCGTGTCGAGTGAGTATTGTAGTACAGGCGTTTTTTCTGGGTCTTTTTGCCCGAGTGGTGAGAATGCGATGCAGATGGTTTGACGTTGACGAGATGCTCTCAGGTTACTTTCGCGGCGACTAGTTTCTCCGCGGCCGTTAGCGTCCATTTTCCCAAGGCGGAAAGTTGATCAGGACAGTCAAGTTCAGCAAACCTCAATCGGAGTTTAAATTTTTCGCATATTCACGGTTGATTGATGAGAAGTAGGTTCTTCATCATTCCTGTTTAATTTATATTCAATGCCCATCATCTAGATTTTGTTTATAGATATAGGATTTGCGTGCATGGCGTGAAACTATTTGAAAAGCTTCGCTTTCTTTGCTCAATACCAAAACTTTTATGATTACCAGTCTTCTTTGAAAGGTCAATCCTGCTTTTATCTTTTCGGTTCAACCAATAATCATGAAAGGCAAGTCTGTTCAGGCTCCTAGAAGCCTTTTGTTAACCGCCAAACTCAGCGATTCTTCAAAGGGTACTGTCCGCTTCAGTGGCGGTTGACAAACAAATAATCTCATCTATTGGCAAAGGCGTGTTGGTATTTGCTGCTATGGCTCCTGGAGATACGGAGAAAGATGCGGATGCCCTTGCTATGAAGGTCCTGAAAATGCGACTCTGGGATGATGACAGCGGCGGAAGAGTAGGAGTTTCCTTATCTTATGTCTCTTTTCTATAGTCTGAAAGAAATTCTGACTTCGAAATTTGGAAGTGGAAACAAAACGTTCACGACATACAAGGCGAAGTTCTCTGTGGTAGGTCAAGCATACAAATTAGAATCCTACAGCCTCATTATTACTAGTATCTCAGTTCACTTTGCTCGCGTCAACCAAGAAAGGATCAAAACCCGATTTCCACGGGGCTCTTGGGGGCGATAAAGCCAGGGAGCTCTACCAAATCTTCGTATCAAAGGTCCAGCAAGGGTATCTTCCAGAAAAAGTTAAAGATGGCGTATTTCAAGCGATGATGGTATGTCTCAGCGAGCTCTTAAATGCCCATCAAGATATTAACGAGAAGGTTGTAGGAGGTTGCTTTGGTGAACGATGGACCAGTCACTCTAGAAGTTTCTGTTGGGCCTAGTGGAGAGAAGTGATCCCAGAAGCGGTAGAAATCTAGCTCATGATTGTGAGGAAGCTCGAAGACATAGGGTATTCTATACTCGTGCCTTGTGCATTTCAGGCCTATCTAGGTACTTGAAGTGAGAGAAGAAATTTAATCCTAGGAAGTTTCTGTATATCTTATCCTAAAATATCTAAACATACTTGTAGTGAATCCGATATCAGATAGTAAACTAAAAGTAGAAAGAGAGCACGTGTTCTTCGATCTCTTCGAGGCCGTGATTTGTGCATTTCAAGAGATCTAGTGATCGTAGCGGACCAGTTTAACTGTTCTATCGAGGTTTAATGTACTGTTGTGACAAATCTCAGATCAGGACAGCTTTCGAAGTTATCATGTGATATGAAGCTGCTGCGGCCTTGTGCCGAAATGTGCAATCGGGGCAAACATCCCACCGCCATATTTCTATGGAATGGTATAGAAGTAGAAAGGCTGGCCTCTCTGCACAACATACTCAAGTCAACACGGAGCTATTTCTTGAGCAGCACTAAACCGTGGCAGCGACTATGGCAGAAACTAAGAAACGAAGTCGAGTCTTTTTTGACATTTCAATTGGCAAAAAGAGCGAAGGTCGCATCACATTTGAACTCTATGATGATGTCGTCCCAAAGACTGCTGAGAACTTTCGTGCCCTCTGCACAGGCGAGAAAGGAATAGGTAAAGCTGGAAAGCCTCTATCATATAAGGGTTCCATCTTCCATCGGGTAAGTCATAATACCTGTACAGAGAAATCTCAACTGACCCATCCCAAAGGTCATCAAACAATTTATGATCCAAGGTGGTGATTTCACAGCTGGCAATGGAACTGGTGGAGAATCTATCTATGGCACAAAGTTCGACGACGAAAACTTCAAGCTCAAGCACGAGAAGCCATTCTTGCTTTCTATGGCTAATGCTGGTCCTGGTAAGTCTCCAACTATTCGCAATTATAAGGAGCAAGTTAACAATTCGTCCATAGGTACAAACGGCTCTCAATTCTTTGTTACCACCGTTCCTACCCCCCATCTCGATGGCAAGCACGTTGTCTTCGGCGAAGTCCTCAATGGAAAATCCATTGTCCGCAAAATCGAGAACCTTCCAACCCAGCCAGGCGACAAGCCCAACCACGACGTGACCATCGTTGACTGCGGCCAGCTCACCGGCAAACAAGCGGACTCCGCAGTCGAGCGTGTTCCAGACAAAACCGGCGATCCTTATGAGGACTTCCCTGAAGATAATACCACTACTCCTACCGCATCCGAAATTGTCAAGATTGCTACGGATTTGAAGGGATTTGGTAACAATGCATTCAAGGCTGGCGACTTGTCTCTTGGCTTGGATAAATATCAGAAGGGTCTCAGATACTTGAATGAGGATCCAAGTCTGGAAAACGAGCCACTCGAGACCAAAAAAACACTAGATTCTTTGAGATTCACATTGAACTCGAACTCGGCCCTGCTTGCCAATAAGCTCAAGGATTTCAATGAAGGCCTCAGATCTGCTTCCGCAGCTCTGGAAGTTAGCGATATCACCAAGGCTGAGAAGGCCAAGGCTCTGTATCGCCGTGCTATCGCTTCAGTTGGTCTCAAAGACGAGGATTCAGCATTGGCGAACTTAGAAGAGGCAAACAGGCTTGTTCCAGGCGATGCAGCAGTCGTCAAGGAATTGGCGATCGTCAAGAACTCCGCTGCTGAGCGGGCCAAGAAGGAGAAGGCTGCTTACAGCAAGTTCTTCTCGTAGAATACACGTCCCTCGCGGGAATATCATGAATCTGGCCGACGGGATGGATGGATGAGTCTACGGGGAAAAAAGTTATCTGCAAATGGAGCATAAGGCGTTGGCTGCTATACCTCAAGACTTTGGTGTTTTATAGCACTCGTCCTTCATGCTCACTGAGATAATGAAAAGAGGTCGTATTTCACATCAATGACCGCCACATTTGTCGTTCTTCCTTAAAAATTGATTGTGCAAGTAAATGATATGTGATGATTCTCTACTATTAAACCCCATATATTTTTCTTCTGTGACATAAATCAGATTTCATTTCCCATATGGTCAACTGGCTAGTCGTTTCAATATTGTCAAGTTAGTAAGCTGTAAAACAGGTTTGCACATCCACATCATGGCAATGTAAAAGTCAAGAAATGGTCATATTCATTTCTTCAGTAATGAATGTACAACTCGTATTGCACAGTTGACAACGCTCGAGTAACATTTTTAAGGACGGGTAATACATACGGTACCAAGAAGGTAAATATTCATCCTAAGAATCTTCTCTCCTAGGGTACCTTTACACAACTCATGAGGCTCGCTGAAATGCTCCCCTTCTCTTTCTCTGTTAAAGGAAATGGTATATCAATATCATAAATCACCGCTCTACCCGCCTCGAATATGCTCATTCCCTTGAAACACATATGCTAGCTCTAAAAATGCAAATAGACACCCCTCTCCCTCCTCTATTCATCAGCTCTAAGCAGCCAAACATGAAATATTTAAACAAGCGGTGGCCCAGGTGGGCTAGAAGCAATATGTTCTAACTCTCCCGCTGTAGGACTACTTGGGTCCCTTTTATCCTTCCTCCGTAGCCCACTCAAAAAGTTCCTTGACGATTTTCCATTTCTACTTTGCCCTCGACTCGGCGGGCTAGATTGACTTGGATCCATTGGATCAATTGATCGATTTGATCTATTCTCTTTTCCAAAGGTAGACTCCCAAAAACCTTGCCTTTCCCTCTTATCTCTCCCCATCTCACTTCCCGCAGAACCAGGTGGGACCCTGTTGATATTGATTCCTGACGGAAATTCTGCCCAAGGAGGGCTTGGAAGACCTGGTGCCCGATTGGCAACATCTCGTATTGTGGTGATGTCAAGGCTTTCTACAATATCTTCCCATTGGAGGGAGAGTTGATCGGTACTCTGGTCAGCCTGCTCAGCTTTGAGAAGACAATCATCAGTACGATTTTGTAACTTGAGGCACAAGTCGTGAAATTCTAGAAGATCACCTTCCAGCCCTTCCGGTGCCATAAAATGCGCGACTGCATCTAACCACAACTTGACGAGAGTTGCGAAGCTTCGTGGAAGGTCGATGAGATATGGAAGCGACGGAAAGCCTTCCTTCGAAGTTGGTGGTAGTCGGGCGAGGATGGTTGTCGGAGTTGAGTATGAGGCAGGGAGACTGAACGTGTTGCGTTCGACTGATATTGCACATAAAGAGTCCAGGAAGTCTTTCACGCTTTGCCGATTGCTAGATAAAAAGCGGTTCATTGGCTCCATCCATGATTCCTTCTGACCGAATGTTGACAGATTTGCAAGGGCTTGTAAACTCTTAGCAATGAGAGTCAAAGCTCTTTGGCTTTTGGGTAGAGGATGATCTCTCAGGAGGCCAAATAATTTTGGATTCAAGATTGCAGGGCAAAAGAATCTCAAGAAGATAAACCCAGACACGCTAGTATAAGCTACAGTGCGCAAGAAGTCACCATATCTGTCTTCAGCAACGGCTCGAATATATTTAAAGACTTTTCGCAGCTCGGGTGGGCAACGCGTTGCTGAAGCACAAATGCTCTCCCAAATGTCGGTAGTTAAAGATATCAGCGTAGACCAGTTTTTATTGACGTCTTGGCCATGAGATATCCTAGATGGATCCACCTCGCAATCTGGATTAAGAGAATTTATCTCCAGGATTTTTTCAGACAGTACTTCCTCTAAGTATTCCTTTCCAAGTCGTCTCATGTGAAAATCTAAGGCTTGAGTTAAGAGTGAGTTGCCTCTGAAAAGAAGATTTGCCTCGCCCTGTAGAGATTTACCCATATCTCTCACTTGTTGCTCCCGGTCACTGACAGAAGAGAATGACTCGTTTGATCCTATTCTTCTACTCCATCGAAGCCTTCGATTGGATGGCTCTCTTCCAATCCCATCAATTTCCTCTTCAACTAATGATGTGAGCCAGTATGTTGCATGCCCAGACACTTGGAAGATATTCATTAACGTCTCGGAAAGGGCCCTCAAGCTTGTTGGTATAACTTGAGCAAGCTGGACGGTCAGTCCTGAGCCAAAATTATGCAACAAGTCTGATACTGGCTGGTAGTCTTTGGCAAGCAATACCACCAACTCTTCATGTCTGATCCGCACAAGTATTTCACCGAGCGACTCTCCATAGCGATCAAGCAGTGGCCACCAAGTCTCATTATCTTTTCCTCTCTCAAACTTCTCGATAGGAACTTCAATCGTGGCGCAAATCTCTTCTGCAGTATGGGCGGGTATATGAACACTTGCAGAAGATAGAAAACCGTGGGAAGATACTGAAGGATGCTGGAGCTGCTTCAGCACAATCGAAAGCCGTGGAAGATAAGCAGGCAGATCATGGAACTCGCTGTCTTCTCTCCAAAAGGGATTCTTTGTTTCAGTTCTTGTTATTGTTCGAGCCCGAATTTCACCATCCAATACGACCTCTACAAAATAATCTCCAACCGAAGGGTCTGTTTCCATTTTGATTGGCTTCCCAACTTGAACCGTTTCCGATTTTAGACTCGGCCTGCGAATCTTCGCTTCAATGATTCGACAGATAATAGACTTTTCTATACGGAACATGTTGTTGGTCGCAGGCTGTGGTGGAGAGTCTCCGAAGTCGATCTCTTCATCTGTTTGAGGCAGCTGCGGCCCATAGATTTCAGGGATAGTGAAAGCTCGTAGGAGACAAAACCACACTTCATGAGTAAGGCGCGATTCCAGAGCGATGTATACTGGCCTGAAAATGGATAGTTGGGTCGAAGTCGAGGTGTATTGTGGGAAAATCGCAATGCAAAATTCTTCATCTAACACTGATCTATCAAGCCTTTGAATAGAGCACCTTGACAATTGCGAGAGCTGTATAACAGACAAAAGTGTAACGTCGTTCTCTGTTAAAAGTTTAAACTCTCCATTATCCTGTAAAATACATGACACTCTTCGCCATAAGGAACGAGAGGGCGATCGTAGGTCTCGTGTGGACGTCCGCCGAACGATCGCTGTTGGAGATGAAGGGGCGCCTTTATCCCAAAGAAGTAACTTGGCAACTTTAATGATATTACCTGCTTTGTTTCCGTATGCATTAAGCCCTGAATCGCGTCGACTAGCTGCAGGCCGGCGTTCTAGAGTCGGCGATGACCTTGAAGGGCTCGCTGGTACTTGAGGTACTCGAATTTGTTGCCAACAAAGCAAAGCCGCAAGCCAGCGATCATAATCTGACTTTAGCATCGGTAAAAGATGTATATCAACGTCTATTGATCTGTGCGATAGCATCAGACATTTGACTTGCCGTTCTAACGAGTTGATAGGTTTCACCCTGCAACCACGCAGATCTGATATCACTGTGACGTGAAATGGACCACTGTCATCGCCCTCTTGCATCAAGGATCCCTTCTCGTCGATATAACAAGTCCCAATATACCAAGGTCCATTCTCCACGACTTGGTACTCGACTTCTCCTCTCATCCGGCCACACATTTCTTTCATTAGCATTAATAACTTGTTAGCATCTCCGGTAGCTATTGGAATCGGTAATGAGTCTACTGACGGAACATCTGCTACATTCGATGACGGTGAAGCAGGCCGAGAAGATTTCTTAAGCAAACGCCGACCCCCCTTCACAGAATTAGACTTTTGAAGTGTAGAAGGGGGTCTTCCAAGCGAGTTTGCAAATCCTGGTGCAGGTAGAGCATCGTGCGGCGAAGGAGATGTGGGCGAAACTCCGGGCTGATTTTGTACATCATGTAAGGATAGTGAAGTAGCTGAATTTACCGATCCAACACGGTGTCTACTCCTCGAGATCGTAGATGAGTTAGAGCGTTGTCGAGTTGGGTTATCTTTCGTCCAAGTGCGATTTCGTTGTCTCGAATTGAGGCTAACGGGCGGACCTGAACGACTTTTCTCTTCAGAGGAACTCGCATCATATGAGTCTTGAAAGACTAGACCCTGCCGTCGTTCGCGCAGTCTCTCTCCTCCAGTCATTGAACGAGGTGATGTGTGGATCGGCCCCACAAGACCGTGAGGAGTGTCAATAACATCTTGCTGTCCGGACTGATCAGGCGTCACAGCACGAATCGTGCTGTATCCAGGTCGCACTCTCTTTGTTGCATGAGGGTCGAGAGGTCTGTCCATTCGTGTAGGGTTCTCTGTAGCGCTCCGCCGCCGTTCTTGAGATACACCGTCTTTCCCATATGTGCTATTGCCCGTTGGATTGTCCATGCCTGTAGGTAGCATGCTGGTGGCGAAACGTGGTCATCTATTAACATTCATATTCCTCCCGTCATGCCATGCGGTGCGCCGGTGTGGTGAGGATTGGTTTCGATGGAAAACCTCGTTCGCGACCAGCGTTATTCGTATGTATGGTGGCACAATCGCAACTGGCGATGGGAGGATATATGGCGGGTAAGGCGGAAACAGGTCAAATCCTCAATTTGCAAGTGATGAAGCTGTAAGTGCCGTATGTGCAGATCGAAGCTTGATTAAGCAGCTTGCCCTGGCAATGCCTTTTTTTCTTCGAAACCTTGGTATTTGACCTGAACCAGCGACCCTGAATCCAATGCGTAGTGATCCGTCCCAGTTGACCCGATCTCGATACTTCATAGCTTATCGAAAATCAGCCGTCAACAGCTTGACAAGAGGTCTGTAACAGACAAGGGACCCCTAAAGAACAGAATGTACTCTTTTGCTCAGCCTTCGAGAGGTTGCAGGATTCAACATTGAGCCGCGGGGAAATTATAGCTGTAATATTACTGTAGTAGCAGCAAATGTGTGATGATGTCTCCAATGCGGTTGGCCGTCAGAGTGAGATGTGGACGGCCTTCTAGCGTGGACCCCGGTCGACTCGCGAAGCAGTCCAACGAGCCTTCTACCGTCGACCTTCTGTCGCGCTTCTGGAAGATATAATTTTCTATCGATATTCAAGTTGAGAGAGTTCTCGAACGGTTTCCAACCCCGAGCTTGCTTCTGCGATGAGTCCCGGCCGCTTGGTGTCAGGGTTGGTAGGGAGCACCACATCTGACCCAATCCTCACCAAGAAAGTGTTCAGGACAGATCCAGCTCGGGAGGCTTGATCATCAGCAGTCACTTGAGAAAGGAGCTTAGTCTGAATAAGGTGCGCTCTGTACAACCCACCAGAAGCAGCATGTCGATGATCAAACCTATGGAAAGCTTCTCGTGCAATTCCTTGGCCACGCTGAAACCGCACAAGGACGCCTATTTCCTCAACTCCATCGCTTTACAGAAATGCCATCCTGTAAGGCACTGTACTGATTGATCACACCTGTCTTACTCATCTCTTCGGCTCTTCATTCGGCAGCCTTATCGTAGAATATCGTTAGGCATAATAGCAAGCAACCCGGAGCCAATCGCAAATATATTCACGTCAGTTTCCAGGTTAAAATCCAAATTCAAGCAAATGATGCCCTTCCAGAGTCACAGAGACTGAAGTTTCACATCTACTGTTTTGGCCTTTAAATAGATCATCGGGTTTGAATAGTGTCATCCCTATAATCTCGCATCGGAAAACATTAATGCTCGAATACCCCGGTTCATGAAACTCGCTGCCATGTATACCCCATTAGCGCTCTGCAGTACTTGTTGAACACAGAACTTGTTCAAACCAATCAGGTATCTGCGTTTCATTTCAACATAAGGACTATAAATATTGTACGGAAATACTCGGAAGATTCAATTTTCGCCTGCAAAACAAACCCAGTATACCTACGCCAGCAACCAAGCCAACCACTCGGGTTACGCTACCGAACTAAAAACACTAACACGTGCCATATCAAGCCCAGCCACCCTCTACCATAGTCCCCAAGTATATAGCATGTGCGAAAGAGACCAATTTCCTCCCAGTTCGGCCCTTACTGGAAGGAACGGTCTGACAACCCGTCGGGGCTTGTAGGGCTCAAAGGCTGACTTCTAAACCCACTGAGATCTCCACTGCCAGTCCTCCTTAACGCTTGGCTCATCGTCTCGATAGTCAGCTCACCTCCAGTAAGTGGTGTATGAGTAGAGATTGGGCTTCCCAATGCTTTCCCCCTAGGCGACGTTTCAACACCACCTTTGATAGATGCAGGATGGCTCCTGGGAGGTGACGTACTGAATCCTTGCGAAGATACCGGTGATCGTAGAGGAGAGGGAGAGCGGTTGTGTCCAGATGACAATGAACTTAGACCAGCGACATAGATGGAATCTCGACTCCCAGCATGCTCGGCATGCTCTGACTGTACAATATCCGAGAATGAGATGAAAGAGAGCCGCCGGATATCCGTGCTATCAAGGACACCGTAGCTCGAAGCCGCGTCATCCTTGTCCGGATGTGCAATTAACTCGTCTGCCCAAGTCCCACTCGAGTCTGTATTCGCTACTCCCGTTACAGTCACTGCTGCCGGTTGATGAGAAGAGTGCATCACAATCTCGACAGTGTCAGGATCGAGTTCCTTGTTTGTTATAGCTTCTGAAGAGGCGTCAAGAACTGACGGTATGTGGTTCTCTGTTGTAATATGCGAGGGAATCGCTGGAGAATTCGGTACTGGTAGGGCGCTCTCTTGGACATCACGTTCAAAGATTTGGGATCCAGCTGGGGAAGAAATCCGCGGGGAAGAGGAGTACATATTTCTTGGAGGTGATGAGGGAGGTGGATACGGGTTATTCGACCGCGGTGGCGAGGTATTGAAGTCCGGTGCTCTTTGAGGGGCAGGTTGGATAATAGTCGTTGATGAATTATTCGGGGACAGAGATGGTACTTGATCGCCGGTTTTCTTCAACTTTGTCTTGTCGTCGTCCTTCTTCTTCCCAAAGCCAAAAAGCCTGCGCTTCCCCAAATTTATAGCTTCGCCATCGACAGTCTCATGCTCAGGATCACTATTCTCTGCAGATCTCGAAAGTGGTATTTTTGAGACCTCCTGAAAGCCTTCACCAAGGAGAGGGGTCTCTGAAGTGGTCGCAGACGATTGAGGTGGGACAGATGTATTTGGCTGCAGAGTACTCGACTCTGAAGCGCTCATATTGAAAGTGGAGTGTGGAGGACTTGCAATATGGTGGGAGGATGTGCTAGAAGTTAATAAGGATTGTCAGTCAGGCTCGTATCAATGGAAGCTCGAGTGATATGCGCCCCAATCTAATATAAACCAAACCGAATACTTACGCGTAAAGTGCTTTTCGTCGGATGTAAACACAAATCCTCTGCTTTACTCTTGTTTCGTAGACATAGCCAAGAACCTTGGTCAAGACATTCGATCAATCAATCAGGGCTGAAGGATGAAAGCTGACTTTCTGAGTTTGCGTCGGTAGTCAGGGTACTGACCATCCTGAATCGTCCGTGATCCCATGACGATGGGCTTGGCCAAGTCGACGTTACCTATCCAATTGAGGCGTGGCTCTAGACACAAAAAAGTACACGAGACTTCGTCCGATGATTACTGTGCTTGAGGTTATCCCCGGAAGAGCTTTCACCACGCACAATGGAATCAAGGTTAATAAAAAGACCCATCGCTGACCTTCTTTCCGGCCGGAGTCTGTGTTTACTCGCACTCAACAACTCATCGCGGCGCCATGAGTCCTCCTATCGGCGAACAAGATCACGACTGAATGTCAAGCCAGATGCATCATTCCTGCTCTCAAAAGACTCGCCCAAACAAGATCACATCATATTCAATCCGCCGTCCTCCGCCCCCTCCGTTCTCAATACGCCCCTCAAATTCCTCCCGAAAGATGATCCTCGAGCGAAGCTATTCGCAACCACAGCGCAGCAATACCACCCCTTGGGCCAATCCCTACCACCCCCTATGAGCCCCAAAAACCTCCAACTCCCACACAATCATCTCAAGGAAGAAGACATTCGAGAAATATTCAAGCTAAGACTTCAAGACCCAAATGTATGGACAACCCTGAAGCTGGCAAAAAAGTTCAATTGCTCGACACGCTTCATCACTTTTACGGTAAAGCAACTCGGGGATAATGAGAAGATGGCAGCCAGGAACGCGGATATGGAAGCGAGGCGTGAGGCAGCTAGGGCAAGAATGGGTCCACGACGGACGAAAGCAAAGGAGGATAAGAAGAAGAGATATCAAGCTGCACTGAGGGATGAATAGAAAGGCAACTAAGAGTCATAAGGGACTGGAAAACGCAAAGTGGATTGGTAATTACGCGCCAGGTTTTTTCGGCTGCACTCCAGCTATCATCCCAACAAGACCGGGACGAAGGTAGACCTGGCTCTTGCCCACCGGATCTGGAGAAATAGCCCCTATTACTAGGCTTTCATTGTGTATAAGAAGCAATTAGCAATCTATTGGGCATAGCGTTTGGGCGGAGTGTAGGACTATTGTATAATTCCAAAAATTATATTCAGACTCAAGAGACATATTGTACAGTATCGACGAGTTGGAATTCTTGGTGATTTGATTGGTAGCTCAAATTTATCATAAACAAGTCACAACAGGACGGACATCAGAAACTTGAAATGGACAAATCTACTCTTCATATCCGACTGCTCCAATTTTTCTTGGAACTTGACTAACATCGTTAATGAAGTCAAGCAATTCCGGTGGCTTTGGCAATGACGCAGCATCTGGCCGAAGATGCTTATAGGCGCTGAGCTAGAACACGCATTCTTCGGACAGCAGGTGTTAAGTTTGCGTGAGAATAACAACATTAGCTTATTAGGTGAGTAGCAACTGTAACTGCTATAGTTGATCCTAGTAATCATCCTTTCGTGTCAGGCTGAAGTCAGACTTGTCACCTGGTTCACTTGTTCAAAGATGCACTTGTGATTAGAGGCTTAATTGGTCCAGAGGAAGTACCATAGAAAGACAAGCTGCTCGTGGACGAGCTTCTTTGAGGGAGGAGAATAGTATATAAATTTCTAAATATGTATCATATATTAGGTACTACCAAAAAGCAGAAGATGATTGTAAATTTTTTAACTAAAAAACCGAAAACCACCCCTAGGTTCCATCTCAAGCGTTGTAGTCCGCGCATCTCTTCTCTATAGAATTAACTCGTAACTCTCTTTCCAGGTCTATGCATTACCACATGCTCATCAGTCCCGAATCCCTCTCCACCCTCATACTCCCACAGCTTTAAATACAAGATCTCCGTCACCACAAACCCAGACTTCTTATACAAGCCCAACCCAGACGGAGAAGCCGCAAGCACACATTGAAGACCGGCTTGATCCACCTCTCTCAGGCCCTCTTCTAACAGCATAGTTCCGATGCGCTTTCGTTGGCACTTGGGATGAACAACGAGAGAATGGAGTTCTGTGATGAGTTTAGAAAGAGGCAGAAGAGAAGACAGAGGGGAACGCGAACTAGCAAATGCCTTTCCCTCACAACTCTTCAACATGATCTCATCAGCTCGTACAAACGCATCCTCAAAAAACCTCAGGTTAACACCCTCACCCCAATCCTCTTCTACCACTCCCTCTCCCCCTTCGGCAACACCATCTTTCCCCTCCCCGTCCATCTCGTCCGCAGGAAAAGCCCACTGTGCCATCCCCAACATCTCCCCATGCCCATTCACCGCTTTGACGACTCTGGTCCTCCGCCCCTTCTCACCTTTCCCCAAGCCCTTCGCTCGGAGCGCTATATTCGCTTCCGAATTTCGCTTGGGGCCGAAGGCTACGATGCTGAAGTGATCATCGTAGAAGGTGAGGGATTCGAGAGCGGCGGCGGCGTGGAGGTCGGAGGGCAGTGCGGGTGAGAGGGTGACTGGGTTGGAGGAGGACATTTTTGTTGTGGTGTAGATGGGTGAAAGGTAGGATATATAGGATGAGATGAGATGAGGTGAGATGGGTGAGATGGGTGAGATGGGTGAGAATGGGATGCAAAGAGAATATAAGTCAATATATACTGCCCAGTTTCGATTATATTTAGAATCTTAAATATATGTACTTACCGCTCATCTGGAGGTGCTAGAATCGTGAAGGTTTTCGCGAGATTGAGTCATGCCGAGTTTCTGAGGTTGTTCATTCTTATCAGTGAACGGTGAGGCCTGATTAGGAAGGTATGAAGCTTATATTTCTGAGAAAGTCGCCAAGACGCTGATATTTCGAGAACACAAAATTATGAAGATGGATATATGGGATTGAGCGCCATTCAAGCCTTACTTTTGCAAAGACGCGGAATTATGTGATGCAGATGTAGTACATTCAGCTGAGCTTCGAAGAGTTTCTTTGAGCAATATGATCTCAAAATTCTTCCGCTCATCGCGTAGGGTATCAATTATGAAGACAAAACCTTCCAGTCAACACCAACTCCCCATTTATCCCCTTCAACCACAACCTCCCAAACTGGCGGCTTCAAAGCTACCGTCTTTCCAGGAACCACAGGACTTCCTTTCCGCAAGCCCTCCCCTGCTCCTTCTCCAGCGAGAATCACCCTAACCACCCCAAACGTATCGGCCATTCCACCCTCACGCACTTGCCTCCCTTTAATCAAATGCATGCCCGCCTTTCTACCGCCACTAATTTCATCAACAAGAATCTTCACCAGCCGTGCATCATCCTTGCCCTTCTGAATCGTCGCAGGAACCGCAGACTCAATGTTGACCAGCCAGTCCCTAACTTCGGCCGCTAATCCGCCAGAGACATACTTCTGCCCTCTCCGGTGAGGTGAGAACTGGTCAGGAAGAGGGTCAGAATATGCTTGTGACACCTCCGGATCTGGAGGGCGGAATCGAGGCGGCTTCAGAATGGTAGTTTGCGGTGCTGGTGGATGACTAGAAGCTGGAGGTGCTGGTGTGGAAAGCAAAAATCGAGGCGTGCTGATTGATACCGGACGTTTGGGAGCTGGTGGTGACGATAATATTGGTAGAGAAGAAGAAAAGGCTTCATCCAAGTCTTCAATAGCAGGCTTGATTTCATCGTCCTCGCCATGCCCAAGTAAGTCAGGCTGCGGTGAAGACGAGATCCTTCTCCTCTTGGGAGTTGGTTCTCTTATATGATAACCATCGTCTGCGTCTGCAGAATCATAGTCGAAATCTACGTCCTGACCCTCAGTCTCGACTGAATCCTGTAACGCCTCATCTGCAAGATCGTCAATTGCATCGCGGCGATTCACAGTCTTGGAAGCTGGAGTCAGAAACCGCGAGGCAGAAGGTGTTGGTCGAGGGTGCTGCTCCGGTGCAGGAGTCGGTCGTGGTGTTGAGCTGAAGGAAAACCGCGGGGCAGCATTGAACTGTACGGGGCGAGGGCGTTCTTCTTGAGCACGAGGCGGTTTTTGACCACGCTCTTTTTGAACGATGAATCGATGCGGTGATGGTGTCTGAAGCCATGTTAGATACGGGACACTTGAGATAAGAGCGAGCTTAGTCTCACCACCGGAGGGGGAGCCATTGTTCACATTGAAGCTCACACTCCGCGAGAAGTCTTCCTGGACATGACGGTTTCAGGAATCAACTCCATCAGTCATTATTCAACGGCTTTCGGATCTCATATGCAACGTCTCAAATGTTGATGAAAATGAACAGGCTCAGGTGATTAATGGCGCGAAAGGCGAATGCCGAAGGAAGGTGACGTTAGGCATGTCAGCTCCCGCCGTCTAATCACTATGAGGATCTCAACACCAGAACTCTTTAAACTACGATCTGTTTCTTCTGTTCTTCATTTATTGATTGATTTTTGTATTCTTTGTTGAGTTTATCACAGTATTTCTAGTCATCTTGACCACTTGTGATGTCCAAGTGCTTCTTAATACGCTGGATCATCCTTCTCACCAAGAGGGCCTCAAAGTCAGAGGAACGATGCTTAACTCCCGTCCCGTCTATTCCTCTAACATGTTTATGGACAAAGCACGTAGAATAGCGTTGCCCAAGAGTTCCAGATGAACGATCATCCTCTGCCCAAGAGTATCAGCATCAGAATTGCCATTATTGCCTCAGGTAAATCAAAGAATGGGCACGGCGATTACCAATCATTGCAAGCCAGATATTGCCTATTCTACTAATATTTGCTCATCAGGCAGTTCCAGGTTAGTCCTCGCTGGTTTAAAGCCAGAGGGTGCCAAAGAAGCACTGGAGGGAGTTTCGATAAGAAGGCTACTCACTCTAAGCTTGATGAGCTCCAAGAAGCCAAAGATAATAAGAGAGATGAGGGTTGCATTTACAATGGTGTATTTCTCTAGGTCAGTCTCAATTTCATCCCTCCATGATTACCGTCATGGGACAAATCAACCCAGTCTTCGTCGGCTACGCTGCTGTATTCATGTGTGGCCCCAAATCTTTGAACTGTTTCGGTTTCGGCACTTGAAAAGCTAAATCTCTCCCCTAGGAGAACTATTCCTTCTTATTCCTTATAGCGATGGTAGCATGGATGACGATCCATGTATTCGGCCGACACGAGCTCATGGTCTGGGGAGCCACTGGTCTCTCACCTCTTTCGCTATCCTCACTCCCTTTCGAGGACGGGCAAAAAAAACACCAACATCCTTCTCTTGCCGTCGACATCCCGGTAACGACCACACCTTTTGTTGTCGTTGCGATTGCTATACTCGGTATCAATTGGTTCACAACAGCATGGCTCATCTCGACGGAGATCTACCCCCACACAACACGAGCACAAGGCAGTGCAGTGAGCTTGATAATCCAGACCAGAAACAAGTCCGCCAACGCTCTGCTGGCACCTATCGGATTCAAAATCCGGAGATTCTGGCTCTTTCTCGTTTGCAGGCCGGTGGACCTGGAAATATCTTTCCGAAAGTGTTGGCAGGGACTTCGAGGAGATAGCTCATATTTTCATGGTAAATATTTGTTCTCCTCTACTAGAACTCAAGAGCGTCAGAGCTGTTCCGAGAGCTACATGCCTGCATGTCTTTGTGTATCCGCTTATGAAACGGCTCCTCAGTTCGGGAGCTACGTAGTAAATCCCAGTTATTGACAGTATTGATTTGTTTATAAAATCAACGTTTCTTTGATGACACGTTTTGAATAGGACTTGAGCCAGGAGAAAGGTTGACGGGTGACGCTTACGAGGATGCCGAAGGTGAAGGAGAGTGAGGGGGAAGGACATGGTTGCGTGAGCCGCTGCTGGGAATAAAATATGAATGATTAGGAAGGAAAGGTATAATAGTGTATTGTATTTTACAGGATTTTGTTTCCATCACACTTCCCGAGAATATTGCCTAGCAGGACTTCGGGTCTTGGGGAGAGTGTAGTATTACTCAAAAGCGTGAAGTTCCAGTATCAGTCGTGATAACTAGAATATAATCTAGAACTTTTAGAAGATAAGGCCCAAATCAATATTGCGCAGGATTACCTTTCCGAATAGCTTATCTAAAGAGTAATTTTTCGCATGGGTCAACTACAGGGAAATCCAGTGGAGCTGTGAAGTACAGGGTGAGCGTTTGAAGCGTTGATTCGGAATTTCCAGTCAAGATGGCTCATGGTTACTAATTCCGAGCTCAAATCAGGCTAGTCGATGGTAGGGGTTGTGGTTGGAAGAAGTGGCTTTCAGTCTCTTGATTATGAGCTGAGAATGGGGGGCATTTGAAAATGTACAAACACTGTAGGCATGCGAGTAGTGATTGTGAGAAGGGAGGGAGAGAGAGAGAGAGAGGGAGAGGGAGGGAGGGAGAGAGAGAGCGAGCGATTCCATATCATAGCTCCACTGAGTTGAGCAGCCATATAGAGAGTTGAGATATGTTGTATCTCCAAAGCAGGTGACGATATTCCAGTAGTCTTGCGTCCGGAGTGGTCCGATACTCGATGTTTGCCGGCATGTTCTTTCACACATGAATGGAAGAGTATGCGCCTTCGGGCAGAGAAGCTTGTCTGTTGCTAAATTTGCAACTCTCTCGTGGAGTCTGAGAAAGATTCGACTTCACAATAGAGTTCTGACGTTGAAAATTAGAATTCCGCCTGTTTGCCGGCTTCAGCTGGCTGACTTCCATGGCCACTGCAGCTTATTGCATTAAGTCTGCAGAGATACACTTGCATTCTCATGCTCAGGAGCTCCCTCCAATTGGTTGAATCACCCGGGATTGAATGGATAGGGCCGTCTCCTATGTTCGCTTATTTTCAGGTTGAAAGACAACTTGACGTAAATAGCAGTCCACAACTAGAACACTGGAGCCGAGGCGTGTGTTCTTGACGCGGTAGCACAGAATTTCTCGAGGTAACAGTGAATTGGATCGAGTGCTCATCTGAAAATACGAATTGGGTGTTGTCGCTGACAGAACTGCATTGAGGCTGCCACACCATCTGTTGATTGGTAGCTCACGCCAGCCACGTACACTTTGCCAATAAGGCTCGTGCCGCCGGGAACAAGCAATTGGTGCAGTAAAGGTCAGAGTGAGAATATATCCGAGAACAACACACTTCAAGACATGTCGTGTGTAGCAGTTGATTTACGAGAGAGTGGGCAGGGACTCGTCTGTGCAAGGAATCAGACTTTGCTGCCGTGCATGCAAAAACACTGAGAAACGGCTTGGGGGTTGCCGAACTCGCTCAAAGCCAGTCACAAAAGCCGGTGTGTGCAACAGATGCATCTGCAGACAAGCAGCTGGATTTGAGGCCCACCGTGAATTACATGCCATCGGACTTGAAGGCCATTGTAAACATGAAGGTTGACTTTGCGACTGAATGAGATATTGAATACTTGATAGTATAAGCAATGAACTGGGCTAAGTTGCTCGAGTCATAAAGAGACTTTGTGTTTTGACCCTCAAAAAACCCAAAAATGCCAACATAAGAGACGGTCGAATGATAATGGCGCAAGTTGCAACGGAGTGAGCTCCGTTCTTTCCCGCAATCCTTTTAGCCGCTTTCCCAATATCCACGTCTCGTCGCCGAGCCGGCAAGGCGTATGAGAGATGGATATCGCTACCTGTGGATTCGTAAGTGGGAATTCAGCGTGAACCACAGGGCTATCGGCAGCTAAAGTTCAAGGTGCTGCTCTTCCGGCATGCTGTACTGCATCTGCCCTTTTGTGAACGAATCAATGCATCTAGGGAAAATGCAACGGCCGCTTCTGATAGATCAGAGGCCAAGGTGCCATTTCCGCAAATGCGCGTCTGCCGCACAGCGATTTGATCGAATAGAAACCAGAGGCTTTGGACTTCAAGGGCGGCCCTACCAAAGTCGATGCAGGAGACTTAGAGATAGAAATATCAAAGATGTAGCATGCCCCGATGACCTTTTAGAATCTTGACCAAGAGTTTCAAGACTACCGTTCAACCTCCACAATGTCTAAGGGAGGGCTATGGAACTCGACTCCACTAGCAGGAATAGCTCTTACCTTGCTAGTGATAACCTCTACCATCTTATACTATGGTAAATTCCTCTCCAAGCACTGGATCTTCACTGAGGCCAAGGATACGCTTGAGTTCACGCATATCAAGCCTCGGCCAAACTTCAATTTCAAAGAAATAGTACCACGACGATACCGGCCTGTGAGAATCCCCGGGCTCTATTACTATTCTGTTATTTTTGCTCCAGAACCAGAATGTCTCGGACGATGCACTCCCCACACAACCTTCTTCAGCGGTGTTCCTCTTCTTTCATTCTCGAACATAATGAGGTAGAGAAATGCTAACTTCTGAGGTTTTAGTGGAAGGCTGGGAAGTATAACATGACGATGGGAATTCGATTTCTGCAAGAAGACGACTGGTTGACGCTTGACAGTCTCTATGAAAAAGAGCAACGCTTTAGGAGAGATTTGTTGGAAAATAAACGCAACGAGGTACTGCAATTCCAACCAGAATCCGATTCTGTTTGCCACGAGGCACTAGAATGCGTTGTTGGCTTCTTGACGACACGATATCCTTCGCAATTCCAGCTTTCTGCAAATAAGGACCAGGTTTTCAACGCCATAACCAAGCGAACATTCAAGATAGTTGCTCCTTACGACGAACATCCTTTGGAGATCGCGGCCCAGCTTGCTATGGAAGATATTAATCTGTTGATCCGTGGTACTGGAGATGATTACATCCTGTGAGTAATGAGATACTTTTGTTTGACAAATTGCTGATACCACATTTGAGGTGTGCGAGTGCTACTTTGTTTCCGGCAGGATGGTATCTTAAAGAAAGATTGGGATGGGCTCTCTGGCAAATCCACGGTCAGTGCGCTTTGCATAGATAATGCCCAGAACTGACATTTCTTAGCCCCTGTTCCATTCTGGAATGAGAAATTGAAAAGGGCAATGAGAAAATTCTTCCTTCGCCTCAAGGTGGCCAACCCTGTCGAAAGAAACAACTTTTTCTTGCAGGTGGGCGATAACTTCTTCCAACAAGAACCATTCCCCGACACTTTACCGGTTGCACCCCAGGTAGATGAACTGAACATCAGATATGAGCGCCAAACGTTGCGACGTCTTCCGAGGACCGGCGCTGTACTCTTCACAGTGAGAACGTACATGCTGCCGTTGACATGTCTTCGAGCCGAGCTAGACAGCGTTCGTTCGCTCCAATTAGCTATCAAAGCATGGCCGCCGGAATTGGCGAGGTATAAGGGGAGAGAAGTCTGGGGAGATGTCGTTGATCGATGGTGCGAGGAAGTGCTGACGACCTCCCATCTCCATCTCGATGAAGGGGAAGAGAAGGAGGCAGGGGGGATTGAAGCAAGGTCAATCTAGCTTCTCGCTTAAGTTTCCTTTAGCAGAATGTCGATTAGTCAACACTTGGTGAGGTTGTTGGACGGATGTTTGATCCAACCACCTATATTGAAATGAGACATCTCTGCGGCTTCCACGGATGCGTGAACATGAATTTCTTTAGCAGTAGTTGAGCTGTCGGCGTTACAGGTTTTTTCAAAGGAGGTTGAACCAGCAGTCTTTCTTCCACGAGATTCATCAAAAGTGTTTGCTAAACTGTGCTTCAAAATCGGCATTGGGTTCAGCAAGCATGATTAAAGTCTAGCAGAATACATCAGAATTTCCCGAATTGGTTTTTGATTCATATATTTCTATCTGATCTAATAATAAGATTCATATAGCTTAGCTACCTGCTATGTTGGGTATGTATGCTCTAATAAACTCTATAGTCATGATATCCGTTACCCCCCAGGCCAGAAACCGAACCATCTCTACTGCGCCGACCATGCGAAATTATATTTGTACAAAGACCTCATACTCATTAATATCCTCTATATATACACGCTGCAAAAGACGAAAGGAAATGATAATTCTCTACCAAGTAAACATCATCAACGCCGGGTTGAGGATGATCGGTAATAAGAAATGCCCTACAACACTGCAACACTAGTTAGTATTCAATGTTCTTCGATATAAATGGATAGGATTAAACTCACATTGTGCAAAGCGGGTAGATAGCGACGAAATCTGTGATGCGCCATTCCCAGGGCACAATACTTGTGGTGAATATAATCATAAGAGCGGTGCAAAGTATGCAAAAAACAAAAGTATATTTGAAACGTTTGATTAAACGAGGCAGTTCTTCAAAGAATGTGATATTTTCAACCTCTTTCGAGGTCGCTCCCCATGACATGTCGATTTCGAAGAAGTGACTGAGGAGAGCTTGAGAGACGTGCATGGAGATGCCGCCGAGGAAGCAGGTCATGAGAGCGAGCCATTTGAAGTTTTCGAATACTGAAATGCTGGGTCAGTATTTGGAACAAGAAACTTTCATAGTGGGATAGAACAGTGACTTACATGATCCTAAAAGGCTCTTCTCACATAGTCGATATCTTAGAACAGCCAAGGAAACATTTCCGAGTGCGGAAAATACAATGATCAAGGAGAAGTACACCTTGAAACTAGCTGGGGGTTAGTTAATCGTGACCTTTTCTGAATGACCAAGATGCTTACCTGTCAAGATAATAGTGGTCCAAATATCCATTGTACCACCCAAGTAGAAAGTAGTTAACGAGAGTCAAGATCCATGCAGCACCGATAGCGTAGTAAGTCCCAATATAGGCCATGACTGTGATCTTTGAAGTAAGACGGATGTTGGAGGTGATGAATTTTCGGAATAGTGGCGTGAACGGCCCCTTTGTGAGCCAGAGCCTGAAAGGATGGAAAAGGAGCTCATTACAACCGTAGGCGTATTTCTCCCAACGCGCCAGCTCATCATACACTGTAAGGGAAACGCCTTCTTTGAAGCCCTCTCCTGTATATGAGCCAAGACGGATGGTGTAACCGGCAACTTGCAGGCGAAGTGACATGTCGAAATCTTCAGAAACATGAGATTCAGACCAGAATTTCTCGTACCCATCTTCATCCATGTAGCCGACTTGCTGAATAGCAGACCAACGAAGAATGGCATTATGGCCAACAAAAGGAGATACGTCGCCATTAGCGACAGTGTAGCGGATAGCTGAGTAAATGAGATTTGTAAAGAATGTGATGCTGCGACACGTCAGCGAGCAATAACTAACCAGGAGATCTTCAGACTTACCCGTTTTCGAAGAATGAAGTGGTGACCTGCATGACTCCAGATGAGTACTGCAGAATCCCGACCTCGGGAGACTGTTCCATCTCGCTTGCCGCATCCAAAAGACAATCTACAGGGACTCGAGTGTCGGAGTCAATCAACAAAATGTAATCGCCCACGCGAATGTTACCATCGGCCCAGGCTCGTCCCTCTTCCTCAGCCAAGACTTCGGAAAGACATCTATCATAAGCGGCATATTCATCTTCCTGTTTCCAGGCTGAAGATCTTTGGACCAGAAGCAGTCTGTCCTCGACTTTATTGCTGACCATTAGAGCATAATTCATGTTGGAAGCCTTCTTGAATTTGCCTCGTCGCACGAAAGCCTTTTCCCCACCTTCGGGTTTTGGGTTGTGCTTCGGCCGAGCAACCCAGCCAATATTGTGCTCTTCATAAAAGTCGCGGCGAGCTTGAGCCTCGTCGACTGGAATCAACTGCATGCCATCATCATTCACAAAAATATTTGCAGTCCCACCTTGTAGTTCGTACGTCGAAATGGCAGCTTTGAGGGAAATGATGGTGGGATGAATGACAGCTTGAAGTCCTTCTTTGTAGACGGGCATTTGAATAGTGACATGGGGGAGGTACAATTTTGTTCTGTCCAGTCTCGTTGGTGCAACCCCAGAATAAAATTTTGAGTTCATGGTAAGCTGACTGACAGGCCCAAATAACTGGAAAATATTGACGACAACCTACAAAGATGTTAGCAGGTGTATTGTACACAGTTGGGAGGACGTCATACAATTTGCATGAAAAACAGTGATACGAAGATCTGGCACGGTGTGACAGCGAGAAGTGCCAAGCGTGCATATTTCCCGTCAACAGCAACTTGAATTGCTAGGTTTCTCCAGCCAGATCCAAGTGCGGCAATGAGCAGTGTCAGTGTCAGACCAACAATGATGGGGTTGGACAATAAAGTTGGCCGAGGTTTTGTTGTGGTACCATCTTCCACATCAGTCGGGGTCCTGGTGCCGTCCGTAAGGTGAATCGTCGACATATCTGGTGACTTCTTCTCGTCATATTGGTCAACCTCCTCTTCCCTCCAGATCATCTTCATCATAGATAACTCGATTTGGTCTGCCCGAGGCACAAGATTTTTAGGTTCGTCATCCCAGACAACGAGTAACAACTGATCTCGGATGAAAGCTCCATAATGATGCTTCTTGCAGTTTGGCAAGTCTTTTATCGAGTCAAGGACTTGTAGCTGTAAACCATCTGCGAGCGGTACGAGGTCTGAGAGATGACGAGTGAGGAAAATGTTAATGAATCGGTTATTGACCGTCATAGCACATCGAACATTCAAAGCTATCACTTGATCAAAAAAGCCGTCGGATGCATGTCGGAGAGAAGCAGGGGCGCAAGTGAAACTGCCTCTGCTTTTCTTCAGGACCGCGCCCTCATTTTGTTGACCGGAAAACCAGACTTTCTCCTGTTGCTGTTGGTGGAGCCTATGAGACCAAAGAGCTTAGCAAATTTCTCAATATGATGAAGGTTCAAGGAATCGAAAATTTATTTACCATGTAACCATTACATCCGCCTTGATGTCCAAGATATTTTCTGATGTATCATTTCGGAAATCCCCAAATGGGTATAAGGAGGACGGCCGAGACGACGAAAAGCTTCTTGCTGGAGTACTAATTTGAGATGTGTTTTGAGAACTGTTTGAAGAAGTGCCGGGGGGTGTCAGCACCAGTTCTACCGACGAGGATGCGGTATGAATCTTGTTGTTCTTTTTGAACTCTTCCTTGTTGGCTGGTAGGAAGTAACCTTTGAAGGTATTCATGATGAAGATGTATGAAAATCAATTATAAATAGAAGAAGAGAGAATTGGGATGAACGTGGGCAGAATAAATGAAGCCTTGAGAACGAATGAAAAATGGCTTCAGATGAATGTGAATATATGGAGCTTCGCTAAGGAGGGTGCTCCTGAGCCCGGTCTTTGGCACGAAGGTTGTCTGGGGGAATGGTTCACATTGAGATGGGACGAGGCAATACTTAAAGTACTTGTTTGCCAGGCGATGGTCTGTTACCTCAGAGTTGGTATGAAGATGATGGAATGACGCTACGGAACGCCATGAAGGGTGCCTGCTTCGAAGACTAGATAGACATGCATACGTCTTCGCGCGTACTGTGTAGAAAAAGCGGTTCCTGCAAAGCTGAATAGGTACGTCAGTACGACAGGGCGAGCTAAACTTGGCCCAGGTGTTAGACACGTCGTGAGCTCGGGAGTCAGACTAGACTAGGCGGATGTGATGGTCCGCAAGCTAGCAGTGGGTAGAAGTACCCCTTGCTCTTAGGAGGATGCTCCGTATGGGGCAGAGTCTCTGAACGTTGCACCCAACATTTAGGTTTGGTTTTGTCTTAGACATTTGGAAACCTAAAAAATGATAGAATGGAATAAGGCACAACGATAAGCTAAGATACTAGAACTTTGGAAAAGTATATCGGGATTGGCAGCAGCGGTACATCCACCGGGATCAAGTGCATACGGAAGTGGAAATAACGGTGTCTAATAGAGAGTGCTTTGAAATTCATTTCTCTGCCTCCAAACACAGGAGTATCGCGCATCATGCTCTGGCTCTTTGTCATCTGTCTAACTTTGTCCGGCTCGTACGAGTTCTCGGACACTTGAACAGGTCTTAGAATCTAGAAGGAGAGCTGTGACCACGAGTGCAGAGAAATGTGTTGCAAGGGAAGCGCTAGAATCTCTTAGCTGGTTTGACGAAACAATCTCGGTGAGTCGGACGTTGGAGATGTTTCTCGTCTGTCTCTCATCTAGGAACGCGCGCTCTGGTGAAGCGCTAAAACAACCTCTCAACACGTGTGGACTAGCGCTTTGACAGGATTTGCCGAGCGCTACCCTAACGATGAGACCGTTTGTCGCCCTGGACTGTCTAGAACACCGGCTATCTTCTGGCTGAAAGTATACTTAACATCGTCAGCTGGGCCAACCACACTGTGGCCAAACCGAAGCACCTGCATCTAGCCGCAGCAAGTCAGGCACGTAGATAGAGTGATTGCTGCAGAGACATCTGATAAGATATCGAGATCCTATACAGGTTGAGATAGGGTGGGTGCAGGACTCGATGACTTGCACCTACCTGCATAGGCGGAGCCTGAGGTCGTATCCGGCAGCGCACTGATGTCCTCTCGCCGTTTGGACCACAAACGGTATTTTTATACTCTGGTGGCGTTGATTGTGGATGCTAGGATTGAGGAAATGAGGCTTTGCGGCTGCGATAAACACGCTTGCTGGCGTGGAACAAGGCTTGCACGGAAAGCCAACAGAGGAAGATCAAACGCCCGTCAAATTCTAGGTCGGCAAGGTGATCTTGGGCTCGTCTAGTTCAACAAACGCCTGGGACCTTCCAGCTAGACAAGGAATAGGGGAGGCTGGTGACAGGAGACCTGACCCTGCAAACACAGAGGATCGTGAGATTGTCCCGATTCGGCCCTTGCAGAAAGCCATTTCAGATCTTGATATGTGATGCAGTAAATGGTCTAACGGAAGGGGAAGGTTGTTGTTTGCAGGATCATTGGGACAACGCCACTCCGACCGATACTTGATGACAAAACTCTGTTGTGAAGGTTATTGCAGCAATCAACTTAGCTCAAGCCGTATGCACCAAATCAAGCAGCTTGTGCATAAAATGTTGTGACCGCAGAAATCTAATCGAAAGCAGTATATAAACTTGATCGTATTGGCCATTTGCAGCTCTGATGCCCCTGGTCTGGTAGGGAATGGTGCAGTCCATCAGGATTCCAAGGTTACAGTGCTTCTCGCCGATTTTCGTCAATTGACGGTTCGACTGTTTGAAAGCATCAAGTGACCGGACAACGATCGTAGGAGAGGAATCTCAAGCTGAAAACGTGGATCGGGGAAGAGCGGGCCGATCGTGGAAGGCATGGCTCAGCACTCTAAATTCGTCATGACGGGATAGATAGCAGTCCGAGAAGGAAAGGAGGCTTTGAAAATAACAACGGAGAAGAAAAAGAGGTGTTGCTGCCTGGCACTTTGACTTGCTGCTGGGATGCAAAAAGCTTAGCGCCCAAACGTCGATACAGTTCAGCACGGATGTCGAGGCTTGCTTGGCAAGGGGACTCGACCTCTCAAAATCTTCAGAGCGGATGTGGCTTGCTTCGAATCGTTCCTTGGAAAGCCGAAACGAAATGTCTGGGAAGAATCTGAGGGTTGCAAATATGTGTCAAGTAGCATCCAAATATAGCAGGAAGATGACAAAATGCTCGCCCTCTCTTCCTATCTCGAAACAGGGCAAACAGGAGTCTGAGAAGAAGGAGTAGGGACGGCAGATTATATAAATGCTGCCTCTAACTTTCGCCTTTTGCTGTAAGGAACCCTCATTATTCCCATCTTCTTCTGCGCGTCCCTCGTTGGGATCAAAGGCTATGTCTGCAGTAAAGTCCAAGTCCACCAATTTGCACATCAGTGCATGTGATGAGATGCTGCAGTCCAGATCTGTTAGCCCTAGCAGACCCTGTCTTCTTTCTTCCCGCTACGGTAGGGAGGCAACGACTTCTTAGGAATCTGGTAACGGCGGGAAACAAGATCTCAACGACGATCATTGCCGCATCTGCTCTACATTGTTGACAATATGATCTTTTCTTTGCCCTCAAACACATTTCTTCATATATTGAGGTTTATTTAGCACATGTGATGGATTGTTCTGCACACAAACAGCATTGGAGGGCGAGAACGAATCTAAGGAAATTAATGAGCGTCAGGGTCAACAGCAAACAAAACTGGTGGTTTTCTTACCTGAATTAAGGTGGACAGAAGCTAAACTAAGATCCAGGAACGATCTGTTCTGCTAAATGAGAGTGAGACCTCCCTAAGAAGCCTAGTTCCGACGCTTTTTTAGTGTGTGGAGCGTAGAAGAGTTCTCGAAGAATTCCAGAACACAAAGACGGCCAATGCGCTGAACACTTTGTCGCTGCTGGCACTAGGAACTGTAAATAAAAGATTTGTAAGATTATAGATGGCAGTTCGTCGCCACAGTCGATTTATTAGATTGACCTTGTTGTCCCCTTAACTGCTCAGATTTGAGAATTTGCACCCCCTGGTGGACCTCCTGAAGCTCGGATGAAGAATGTATGAGAATCGCAGGACCAATCTATCTATATTCTGTATACGTTAATCTGTAAGACTGGCTGGTTGTCCTTTAGCATTTAAACACTGTGCAACATAAGTAATTACTTTAGGAGGTATAATGTAATGATTTTGCAATGTAATCCTGCTTGTTCTTGGCGCTTTTTTTGAGAACCGCAGAAAGAAAGGGAAGGAGAGGCTCCTAAAGTTGTCCTTCATAAACTATAGAATATTCTTAGTCAGGAACGGCGTATAACTTTAAGTGTTGACATCTGCGAGCTATAAGACATAGAGAGAATATTTTGCACGTGTAAGCGTTCGCAAAATTCGATACTAATGACTTGAAGAAGCTATCGCTTGCAGAGTTTCTCTCCTGAAGTTTTTTAGAAATGGTTTGTGGGCGAGAACAAATCGTGTCCCGCATTTCAGGCCGTCTCCCGCCATTGATGACCGCTCAAGACCAACAAGGCACAAAGAGCATTCAAAAATTTGCGGAAGAATCAGCACTAGAGACTTGTCAAAGACGCAACATCTTCAACTCATCGCCTTTCAACCGTCTTCCACTACTCCATAACTCTTCAAGACTAACCAGGACCCTAACAGGTTGACAGAATCTGGAAACACAGCGTGAGAGCTCGTCAAGTTCAATATATACTGAATCCCTTGGCGCAGAAGGTCGCTGACTTTGCTATAGAAAAGAGCCTCAGAATAGGAAATACCCAGGAAAGGATCCAAATAGCAACGCAGCTTGACCACATCTATGAGACTTTAGGCTGACCGCAAAACCACGGTTGGCAGCAGATAGGACGAACAAGGACACAAGTAGCATCTGGTAACTTATCTTTTTGGATGTAACTAACAAAACGATGAAAGGATCACGAAACATTGCGTGCTCAAGAGCGATCAAAATGGAATTGAGTTACTTCACTCTGCTTCTTGCTGTCAGCTTTCCCGGCCATCGAAATGTCTCCAGCTGACTCTTCTGCCCGCTCCTAGATACTTGCATAAACCTACACCGGATATTTGCGCCACTACCTTCCAGCTTAGATGCTTCCCAACTACGACTTACCCTGGGAAAAGAGGACAGGAATCACTGGGTTCCCCGCTGGATTCCACCAAGGATGCGTCTCCGAGATGCGTCTCCGAGGATACAAGGTACCAGTGTGAAATGGCTATTCGAAGGGAACCCAAAACTACCTCAGTCTTAAACACGTACCCCAGGTTTTGAGTAAGAAAAAAACATGAAGCTTCCATAACGGCTCTAGGTTTGCTTCTTGCCGTCCAAGTTGACGTAGCTGACCTATGGATAGCATTGCAGGAAGAGTCGACCCCCAGGTGAGAATCGGGAAGGCAACTGAAAGAAGACATATGACGGCACGCTACTGGTCTGGACTCCCACGATCCCCCATATGTCTCGAGAACCAGGGCAAACATCTTTGCAATAAGAATTTGTCCTGAAAGGATTCTGCATTATAGCAGGTGACACTGTCGGCAGAGCCTCCAATTGAAAGGTGCAAAAGAGAATGCTGGACAGTTCGAACTCGAAAAAAGCGGCATCCTTGTTCCTATTAGAAGTGAACAGACGAGAGAACTCTGGTTTCTCGCCAACCGGCCAGCAGATTCAAAATATTTTCCGCATAAGGAGGTGGCCGTTTAAGTAACATCATCGCTGGAATTAAATCCATTTCAATATTGGACCCCAAACTCGGACTGAGACAAGAGGAACTCCAAGTGGGGTTTTTGCTGGACCATAATTTCCTTGAGCGGTCATCTGATGCTTTCTCCAACGGTTCATGGCATTTTGGTTTGGGGTCTCGCACCAATGAAAGCCCCAAAATGTTACCCCAGCCTCCGGGTTGAGAAGCATGGGCCACGGGTAAGGAAAAGAGTACGAAACCACCTACTCGGTACGAGGACGGCAGCTGGATTGAGTCCGTTTCCGTTCTGCTTGAGGGCTCATCTGGGCCTCGCATATCTTACTCGGTCGACAAAGTAATCGAAGGTCATCGAACAAGTTACAACAGCGACGAGCTGCTTGAGTTTGTAAGCCAGAAAGTTGCCGCTTGGCCCCATCTTCGGTAGCCATGCCGACACGAGGTTTCTTCTGTACCTTTGTCCATGTGCATCCCACGCTGGGCGCCGTGGAAACGAGCTTCTCGTAGAATTGTGGCGTGCTATTTTTGCAGGCGCCAAATTCCATCGACTCATCAAAAGCCGTCGAGAGAAGCTAGATTTGCAGCGTGTGACACCCCGCGGGGTTCCGGATGCAGCCCCGGGATTCGTCTGATATTCCACTGTTTCTCCCACAGTCCGCTGTCCCGCTCTGAAGAAGCCAGCCTCTAGCCCGGTTGTCCATACGATGCCTCCTTTCAAGGTCGTGGGAAGTCCGGAGTATTGTATCAGTATAATACGCTGATCATGAAAGATCCTCCAGACCCTTGTGTTCAAATCCCCGCAACAGAGGAGCAGCAGTCGCAGCGGTGAAGGGCGCTCTGGCCTTGCCCACGGATATCGCAGGCTTGAAAGGTTCTCCTCGTTCTCTGCCATGGAAAACCCGCAAGATCGTGTGACCACACTTGAAGGAGCCTCAGAGGAAGAGAAAAGCTGGAATCCCACGTCTGGCTCAGAGTTGTTGCTCACTCTCTGTAATCGAATCGGACAATCGACTCCAAACTGCAGCTGTTTGACCCCCAAACTTTGGTTGAGCGGGCTTATGCACGAGACTGACGGAAATTGATCTTGGCTTGCAAGTCCCACTATTGAGCCCGCCACTTATTGGCGGCTTGTGCTGCCCTATGCGCTTCGGCGTCATGGTGGTTGGTGAGCGGTCTGAAAAATATTGAACACAAATCTGCATAGCATTGTGGACAGTCAAGATTCCTTCGGAAGCGATTGGGCAATTGCTTACTGTACTTGTGTGTATTTTAGGATTTAAACACTTCTCAGTAATCGAGCAGGCGACTCGGTCTTACAAAATCTTTGAGGAGCACGGTGTCCGAAGCTTTTCAATCCTTCGCCTCTGACGCTATCAATCTTATCGACCCAGCCCAGCAACCTTCTAGTCGATAAGACAAATTAAGCCTGCACTTCCTTTTCCTCTCCACTTCAAAGACTCAATCCACTTCAGAAACACACCGTCGGCCTTTCACTCACGAGGCAAAACCAGTCTTCTTCTGTGAACTTATTCATCTTCAACAACATTAAAATCCTCCCTTCAACAATCGCAACGCAACGCAACCCACCAAAGTCGGCAAGGAAGCAATCGTGATGTCTTCTCCACTGAAGACGCGATCTGCTAACGAGATCGATCCATTGTCTGCATCTTACATCTACTATGGTGAAAACACACACAAACAGAACAATCACTTTCGTGCCCGTACCTACTCCACTGTAAGTTGCAACAGCCAGGCATTAACGGAGCTTCAACGGCTGATAGGCACCGACAGAATCAAAGCCCAACCATTGACAGAACCGGTCTAAAGCTTCCTATTAGGAGAGGTAGCCATGGTAAGTTAGAACATGGTTTCAGTCCATGAATATACTAATTCCTTGGTGCAGACGAAGTTACATTTGAGCCGAGCCGATTTCTCCTTAATGTTGCTCGGACGATTAAAACCCTTCAGGATCAGGAGGACACGGATGGAAATCTGCAGATTACCATTGAAGATATGGGTCCTAAGGTCAGAGCTACTATTATTTCATCTCTTCTTGCTATGCTGACTATCCCAGACAATCCAACTAGGTACTTTTAACTCCGGCGGATTTAAGACCAAAGAGATTCGAGGAACATATATGATTTCAAACCTTCTGCAAGAGCTTTGTTTGGCCAGAGATCACGGCAAGACCCATATCTTTCTTGACGAGTCTCGGCTTAACGAGAATCCGGTCAACAGACTCAGCAGACTAATAAAGGAGGAATTCTGGTTGAATTTAACCCGTCGAATTGATGGTTCGGTTATTGAAGTTGCAGGCCGTGATCCTAAGGATTGGACGGATGACCCACGCCCTCGAATTTATGTTCCTCATGGAGCCCCTGAGCAATTCGAGTATTATACCCAAGTGGCAAAGGATAGGCCAGAGATTCGGTTGGATGTTTGTTTGCTGCCGAAGAAGTTTACACCGGAATACGTCCGAGACCTTAACAACAAGCCTGGTCTTCTAGCAGTCGCTATGGAGAGTGTAGTTGATCCCAAGACCGGAAAGCCGACTCTGAAGGGTTTGCCATTTGTTGTTCCTGGTGGCCGCTTCAATGAACTGTACGGATGGGATTCGTACATGGAATCGTTGGGTTTGATCGTAAATGACAAGGTCCATTTGGCAAAATCCATGGTGTTGAACTTTGTGTTCTGCATCAACCATTACGGAAAAATTTTGAATGCCACCAGATCCTACTATCTTTGTCGCTCCCAGCCTCCATTTTTGACCGATATGGCTCTCAGAGTCTTCGAAAAGATTCGACACGAGCCTGATTCTCTAGATTTCTTGAAGGCAGCAATCCTTGCAGCCATCAAGGAGTATCATACTGTGTGGATGGCTCAACCTAGATATGATCCAAAGACCGGACTATCAAGATACCGACCAGAGGGACGCGGTGTTCCCCCAGAGACCGAAGCTTCTCACTTCACGCATATCCTTGAGCCATATGCAGAGAAAAACAATATGTCTTTCGACGAATTCGTGCATGCTTACAACAATGGTGATGTCAAGGAGCCCGAGTTGGACGAGTACTTCTTGCACGATCGTGCCGTCAGAGAGTCTGGTCATGATACTTCCTACAGACTGGAGAAAGTTTGTGCAAATCTTGCAACCATTGATCTGAACTCTCTACTTTTTAAGTATGAGAAGGATATCTCTAGTGCAATCCGTAACTTCTTTAGTGATAGACTAAAGATTCCCGATGATTTTCTTGTAGCTGGCATGAAGCCCGGCCATATCGAGTCATCATCCATTTGGGAACGCCGTGCAAAGCATCGCAAGATGGCTATCGATAAGTATCTGTGGAACGAAGAGAAGGGCATGTTCTTTGATTACGATACTGTCAAGCGGGAGCAGACCACATACGAGACTGCGACTACATTTTGGGCTCTCTGGGCAGGATTAGCAAACCCAGCCCAAGCCACTAAGCTCGTCTCTACCGCGCTCCCCAAGTTTGAGGTCAAAGGCGGCCTTGTTTCGGGAACTGAAGTGTCTCGTGGTGTCATTGGTCTTGATCGTCCAAATCGACAATGGGACTACCCTTATGGATGGGCTCCGCAGCAAATGTTAGCGTGGACCGGTCTTCAGCGGTATGGATATCACGATGAGGCTGAGAGACTTGCATACAAGTGGCTCTTTATGATGACCAAGGCTTTTGTCGACTTCAATGGTGTAGTCGTCGAGAAGTATGACGTCACCAGAACTGTTGATCCTCACCGTGTGGATGCGGAATACGGTAACCAGGGACTTGACTTCAAGGGAGTCGCCAAGGAAGGGTAAGTGAAGCCTAAGAAGTCTCTCGATTATTAACTGATCATTTTAGATTTGGATGGGTTAATGCTTCCTACGTTTATGGTATGCAAATCGTAAACGCGCACATGCGACGAGCTCTTGGTACACTTACTCCTTGGGAACAATACGAGAAGGCCATGGCCACCATTTATGAAAGTGGCTTGACAACTCCAATCTAAAAGGACCCGACTTGGTCAATTTCACGTCCGCTTGCTTGGTACTCTTCACCCGCACTTGTATGAGTTTTTTTCTCGATTTCACGAATAACGAAACTTGCATTGATACCCGATAGACATTCGGCTGACTCCTTTTGCGCGCATAGACATACTGTCCACGGCGCCATTTTATTTCGGGTACCTCAATTCCGAAATGGTTGACCATTGAACCAGATGGTGTGCCTTATTCCAACGACTTGCTTTATTTTAGGCCCTCGTCTTTAGACTGATCGCATTCAACACTAATTGTAGGAAGCAGAAGCTTCATCTGCCCTTCTTGTACTCACTGCTGGCGATATGGGGTAGATGATTTGCTTCCTCTCGGGCGTCGGCGAACCTGGCGGATATGTTTTCGCCGGCTCTGTACTCATCCTCACGAGCTTCACATTTGCACTTGGGTGGACTTGATCTGGGGATATCTCAAAAGGACAAGTCGAATTGCTTTCATGATGGGCTGTGTAGATTATAATTTTAGCTCTGGCTATTGCTTGAGCGTGTAAATAGCTAGGTACAAAATAGTAAATTTCAACGCATATGGACGATGCTCCTGTGACAGTCTAGTAAGTAAATTAAGAGGGCCTGCCGAAGGATAACGATAAGTTCCCGGGCCTTTATTCGGGTGACGGCGGGGTCGTTTCCTTCTGAGTGCCGAGGTTTTGTCGGACCTTGCAGGAGATCTCTAAACCCTGCACAGGACTTGAATTCACATGCTGAGCGCCAACTTCACATGTCTGTGTCTCTCTCGTCGAGATTCTGAGTGGAGAGGTACGCTGCGGGGGGAGCGAATGGTGCAACTCCGGTAGTCATGAAGCTATGGACTTCATAGTTCTAGCCCTGGAGAATGAACTCCTCCTGTTGAACTGGCCGTGATGAAGGAAATGGAGAGTTTGTGGAGAAAACAGACGACGACGATGCATGACGATAGGCGACTCGGCTACCAGCCAACCACCGTAGGCTGCGCATCCTCGGGAAGCTGCTGCTCTCTCCCTTCTCCTCCTCCGCCGCCGCTTCCCCTGAGCCGAATTGCACCTTCCGGCCCAAGTCTGATCGCGTGTGTTGTCTGGTCTCTCGTCCCTTCCCTCCCAGGACCGAGGATGACCTGGGTTGGTTCGTTCAGATGCCCCCCCGCTAGTCCGGTGGACATCGGAATGGACTGCCATGTCTTTTGCTTATGACCAGCTGCCCGCCCTGCGTATCTATTTCCTAAACTCGATCCTCTTGACTTGTTTTGTTGGCTTCGTCTCACGAGTATCTCGTACATTCAATACTTCTGCTTTCATATCAAGAAAAAGAACAAAGACATCCCTTGCTTCCTAGGAATCTTCTCTGTATATCTCAATCTTCACTCTCCACTCTACGCTCAGTATGGCGACCAATACAATGGCTAATCCCGCTGTGGATCCCAATACGGAAGAGCAGTTGTATCTTGATGAGGTAGCTGCCGTAAAACAGTGGTGGTCCGATTCTCGATGGCGGTACACCAAGCGACCTTTTACGGCTGAGCAGATTGTAGCGAAGAGAGGGAATCTACAGATTGATTATCCAAGCAACACTCAGTCCAAAAAATTATGGAATATCCTGGAAGGGAGATTCAAGGTGATTTCTACCGAACTCAGTTGTATATAGAACTGATGAGAGAATGGCAGAACAAAGACGCGAGTTATACATATGGATGTCTCGAACCAACAATGTTGACACAGATGGCGAAATATTTGGATACCGTCTATGTTTCTGGCTGGCAATCATCTTCTACCGCTCCTTCGAGTGATGAACCAGGCCCAGATCTGGCTGATTACCCATATGTGAGTTTGCAGTTTGAGATTCTCGCCAGATCGAATACTGACTAGACGAGACTACTGTCCCTAACAAAGTATCCCATCTCTTCATGGCACAACTTTTCCACGACCGCAAGCAACGCGAGGAGAGGATCACCACCAGGTCCAAAGCGGACCGAGCCAAACTCCAAAACATCGACTATCTTCGCCCGATTATTGCTGACGCGGATACTGGACATGGTGGATTGACTGCTGTCATGAAGCTGACTAAACTGTTCATTGAGAAGGGAGCTGCAGGAATACATATTGAGGATCAAGCCCCAGGAACAAAGAAGTGTGGACATATGGCTGGAAAGGTTTTGGTGCCAATATCGGAACATATCAATCGTTTGGTTGCCATTAGGGCACAAGCCGATATTATGGGTAAGTCCCTAAATCAAAATACTAGAACTTCTAGCTAACTTGCACAGGCACGGACCTACTAGCAATTGCACGAACAGATGCTGAAGCAGCAACTTTAATTACCACAACCATCGACCCGAGAGATCACGCCTACATCCTGGGATCTACCAATCCCAACCTTCAACCACTAAATGACCTCATGATAGCGGCCTCCAATGCTGGTAAATCCGGCGCTGAGCTACAAGCTATAGAAGATGCCTGGACCGCCCAAGCAAATCTTAAACTCTTCACCGACGCTGTAATCGAAGCTATCAATGCTGGCGTGCACGTAAGCAAGAAAGAGCTTGTTTCCCGCTTCCTTCAAGACGTCAAAGGCAAATCCAACACCGAAGCCCGCGCCATCGCCAAGGGAATTACCGGCGTCGATATCCATTGGGATTGGGACAGCCCACGCACAAGAGAAGGATACTACCGTCTGCAAGGCGGCTGTGAATGTGCCATTAACCGAGCCGTTGCTTACGCTCCATACGCCGACGCTATCTGGATGGAATCCAAACTCCCGGATTACGCACAAGCAGAACAATTCGCTAACGGTGTGCACTCCGTCTACCCTGAGCAGAAACTGGCTTATAACCTCTCTCCTTCCTTCAATTGGAAATCAGCTATGCCGAGAGCGGAGCAGGAGACATATATCCAGCGTTTGTCGAAGCTGGGGTATTGTTGGCAGTTTATCACTTTAGCAGGATTGCATACTACGGCGTTGATCAGTGATCAGTTTGCTAAAGCGTATGCGAAGCAGGGAATGAGGGCTTATGGGGAGTTAGTCCAAGAGCCCGAAATGGAAGGTGGAGTTGATGTCGTCAAGCATCAGAAGTGGAGCGGGGCAAACTATGTTGACGAGTTACTTAAGATGGTGCAAGGAGGTGTGAGTTCGACAAGTGCCATGGGAATGGGTGTAACGGAAGACCAGTTCCATTAGCTATTTGGCGAGTGTTCGAGGATAGATTTGGGATTAGGTTGAGAAATTAGAAACTTGGAAAAGTAGTTTGGTAATGATCTACAGAGGCAGGTCGCACAGCAAAGGGTTTTGCTCTTATTGCATGGGATCGCTTGGTTATGGTTGCATAAGAGTCTGCGTACTAGTTGGGTATATAAATGCATATTCAATTGACCAAATTCAATCCAAGCTATCCAAGAAAGCTAAACATCTGCGATATGCAGTGTCTTCAAACTTGTCTTCACACCAATATTATTCTACCAAAAACGTGAAACAAAATAAACAGTGTGAAGGAGTTGTGGAAGACTTTGGATCTTAAAAGTGCAGAAGGCAATTTGCATACTTTAACACTGTGGTCTTTCTCCACCCACAATTGGGATCGTCGTATGTTCTTGAATTCTCGACCCTTCTGATCCTGGACCCGTCCACCCTCCTACACTACAATCTACGTCCGCTTCTTTCCTCCCTCGAGCTCTCTATGCTGTTGAGACGAGATGATGGTTGAGATGTGCGGAGGCTAGCTCTGGTATTCATGTGTCTTAGCGGTGACCTGGTATGGCTGGTGTTGGAAGGCAGCTCACTATCTCGTGTATTAAAGGACTGGATATTGGTTAAGAGTAGTATGATTTGAGGAGATGTCGTATCTTTTTGATAGGTTAGATAATTTCTCATTCCTCAGCTACCACCGGATGCTCTCATCTCATGTTATTTATTTCATCTTGTCTCATCTTATCTTATCTCATTTCATCTCATTTCATCACATCTTTACACTAAATCATAACTCCACACTCCTATGCAAAAAGGCCCTCCTTCCCTCCCCTTCGCCATAATCCGCACTGACCTGCCCACCTCCCCTAACCTTATATTTATAGATCATCAACCCCTCGAGCCCCACTGGTCCTCGCGCATGGATCTTATTCGTACTGATACCGACCTCAGTCCCAAATCCATAACGCATCCCATCGGCCATGCGCGTGCTCGTGTTCCAATACACACCGGCTGAATCTACGCCATCCATGAATTCCTCTGCGAGATGGGATGACGACGTGAGGATGCAGTCGGTGTGGTGCGAGCCGTGTGAATTGATGTGAGCTACCGCTGCCGTGAGGGACGGGACGGATTTGATGGCTAGAATGAGAGAGAGGTGTTCTGTGTCGAAATCGGCGGGGTCGGCATCCTGGAGGATGGCTGAGAGGTGTGGAGTAAGGGTGGAGGAAAGTGCCGCTTTACTGTCAGCATCGCAGCGAAGAGATACGCCTTTTTGGAGGAGTGCTTCGGCGATGGGAGGGAGGAGAGTAGGAAGAGCGGTTTCTTCTATCAGAAGGGTTTCGACACTGTTGCAAGCGGCGGGATAGGTGGTTTTGGAGTCAACGAGGATACGGACGGCCATTTCGAGGTCGGCTGTGTGCTCTAGGTAGATGGAGCAAAGACCGTCTGCGTGTCCGAGAACTGGGATCTTGGTTGAGGATTTGATATACCGGACCAACTCGTTGGAGCCTCGGGGGATAACGAGGTCGATATACTGGTCCAGGTCTAGGAGCTGCGGGATCACGTCTCGGGTGGTGACGAGTTGGATGGCGGTGTTGGGGACTTGGGTTGCTTCTAAAGCCGAAGAGATGACCGTGGAGATTGCAATGAAAGACTCGGTGGATTCTTTCCCGCCTTTGAGAATTGCTGCGTTGCCCGATTTGATGGCTAGCGAGGCTATGTTTGCAATGACTTCCGGACGGGCTTCAAAGATGATGAGAAGAACACCTATAGGACAGGAAACTCTTTCGAGATTTAGTCCTTCATCTAGTTTAGTTCTCATAGTGACCTTTCCAACTGAAAGGACATTAGCCTTATGGCTCATTACGGCGTCGAGCAACTCACCTGGATCCTCAAGCTCGCGAACATCGAGAATCCCCTTTAACATATCTTCCCATTTCCCTTTCTTTGCTAGATCCAGCCTAGACACAATACTTAGACTTAATTCGCCATTTTCTGCAGCTTTTTTCGCCAGCTCCAAGTCACGAGCATTGGCTGCTAAGATCTCATCCTTAGATTTTGATAGAGCGAGATGGATGGCTGTAAGAGCATCGTTCCGAGCACTGGCTGGAAGTGTGGCTAAAGCGTGTGATGCTACTTTTGCAGCTTTCGCAGCTTCTGCTGGGGAGGCGTTGGTGAGAGACATTTGTATGTTTGTGACTTTATATACAATTTTCTCTGGACTGCAAAAACGGCATGGAGGTGTGTCTATAGAAATGGGGGTGTGTTTACATCCACTCGGCGTCTCGTTCTTCACAGCCGAAGAACATCCGCCAGGCAACTGGCGATAGCCTCGCCTGCCCTTATTATCAGCCTCCTGCTATTTATCTGTCAAGCCCAGAACGACTACCAGATACTTACAAAAACCTTTCGTCTCCGCGCGTCCAGTCTCTCCTGGACAGTCTGCAAGTCTGCCACTGGGACAAGTACACCATTCAAACATCCACACATCCAAAGTCGATCCACACGACCCCTCCAAGCTCTCCAACATGGATGAATTACTTCCTGAGCTCCTCTCCTTTCCACCACATCCCGCGCCAGCCATTGCGTGGTCAGACAAGCAGTACGATGAGGCCATACACGCCCACATTGAGGTCATTAGAAAGATGGGCCAAGCCAAATTATTGCTGTCGACTTCTGGCGGGGAACACGTCCTAAATGCAAGCTAACCTGTTAAACCATCACATTTGCCTGGCTAACTCAACTGGCAGGTCATCAATCCAGCCATGAACTCGATATCTTACGCCTACATATTGCTCGCGAATGTGGCCGCCGTAAGAAAAGGGAACAAGAGTATCGATACCCAACTTGTCTGGGACAAATTATTGGAATTTCTGTCTACTTATGATCCAAGACAGATCAGATATATTGGAAAGGGATTATCTGAAATTATTGAGTATGTAGCAACATGTGCTTCTCAAGATCAAGTGGTTAGTATTTCCTATACGGCTGGCCCAATCCTTATTGACGTGTGTTAGTCGCAATTAGTAACTGCTCCGATCCGGGATGCACTTCTACGATTAGATCCTTCTGGTGCTGTAATGACCCACCATCATCACACCCTAGTTGAACTTGCATTGGAGGGGTCAAACTTTGGATCTGTAACACCTGTTATCGACAAGTTCGTGCTCTACTTCTCCAGTCATGGCAGCCAGCCAAAGCCAAAATATCTCTGCGATATGAGTCTGAGTCCGGTTGCCTACGTCACATACGATTATGGATTTACTCAGAAGTTGAAACCCCAAGATGTCTTAGAATACTTCATTTACGCTGGCATGATCTATCTTGGTCTTCAGAAGTGGCAGGCAGCCTTTGATATTCTAGAGTGTGCGGTCACATATCCTGCTAAAGATGGTGTCAGTAAGATCATGGTGGAAGCATACAAAAAATGGGTCTTGGTCGGTGTGTTGCTAGAAGGCAAGCTCCCACCTCTCCCAAAGTCCACGAGCGCTGTTGCAGCCAAAAATTATCATATCCTTGCAAAGCCATACGAGTCTCTAGCACAAATATTCGAGAACGGATCAGCTCCCAGACTCAAATCCGAGGCCGATGCAGGCCAACATCTTTGGAATGGTGACCGCAACTTGGGCTTAATTCTTCACGTCCTTAGCGCCTATCAAAAATTTCAGATCAAAAATCTTGCCAGCGTCTACAGCAAAATCTCAATCACTGAAATCCATAACTATACAACAAGTGCTGAAACAGGGAACAAACTACCTGTAGCTCAGGCTGTCGCAGATTTAGTACAAAATATGATAAGCAGAGGTGAACTAGCCGCCACGTTAAGCCATCCAACCACTGGACCTTCAATCCTCACTTTCACTCCCAACGGAGCCCTTGATGAGACAACCACAGCTCAAGACCTCGCACTAACAACAAAACGCATCGAACTCCTAGCAAAAGAAGTCAAACAAACCGATCGCATCCTAACTCACGATAAAGAGTACATCAAATATGTGCAAAAGCAGAGGAAGGTAGCTAAAGGCGGCGCAAATGGTGACCAGGGTATTGCAGTCACGGACATGGATTGGAATGATATGATTGACGATGAAGATATCATGGGATTTTGAGCGAGCAAGCGATGGAAAGAAAAGTTGATGCAAATGAGCGAATAAGAGCCATATTTATGGTTAGCCGGGAGGAATGATTGTTAATTAAAATGAACGAAAAAGCCCTTATTTTCATTTTTGGGAGTCTGGTGTACGACTGATGCATAAAGCTGGCTGGCTCGCTGCATTTCAAGCCTGGATGGAGTTGATCAGATGAGATGAGATATGAATGATGGTAGATGAGATGATGAGTGCTATTCCGCTTGGGGTGGGAAGGTTGCGCATAGAGGTCAATTAATCAAAATAACTATCTATCGCGCTGCACCTCTTGAATCGAATCACTTGGCCTCGTTAATTTGCAAGACTCACAGGATATCGGGGTAGATTAGCAGTGACGATTTTATTCTGTTGACCACATTCTTGCTATACACAATCCAAAAGAGGATACAATGTCTCAACCGACGCCCCTAGAATTCACATCAAACCCAAGCCAGAGAAGCAACCAAACCACCTTTAATCCAATCAATCAAGCTACAACGAACAACTACTCGCATCTACCACCCATCTTCTCAATGGATTTCATGATTCCGCTTCTGTACCCCAACCCACTCCCTGGTCTCGTCCCCTGAGAGCTGCCACTCCTGCTCTTCTCTTGACTAATAGGAGTAGGCGCGCCGAACCCGCCTCTGCCAATACGAGATTCTCCCGTCGAGGGAATACCGGTAGGGGCTCTGAGACCCGAGGCACGAGAGATGCTACCACGGAGATTTTCCATCTTTGAAGCCTGGTTCTGGACATGAGGAGTTGTCTCTTGAAACTGGGCGACTGGGACATTGTCCATGTTGGCTAACATGTCGTCGAAACTCTGCACGAGCGGGATCATCTCATCGACGGCTGCGACTAATCGGCTCTTTTCGACTCGTTCTTCCTCGAGAAGTTTGCGTAGTTCGGAGTTGTCATGTTTCACGCTCTTCACTTCTTGAGTAAGCCCTTCGAGTTCAGCCTCAAGCTCTTTTGTCTTTGCGTCTCTGGCGGCTTGTTTCTCAAGGTCTTGCGTGGCTTCCAATGGATCCTTGGGCTCAACTTTTGTCATGGTCATATCTCGTCTCAGCTCCTCATTCTCTTTGGTGAGATCCTCAACTTGGCGCTCGAGCTCCGTAATCTTCTTCTCCCATCGCTTCTCATAGCTCTTCTTGAGAGCAGATACCTTGGTCTCGTGCTTCTCCTTGTAGAGTGTATGAAGCTCTCTTGATACCTTTTCAACTGCTTGCTCAACGGCTTTTCCGTTGCAAGAACACTCATCCAATTTAGGGCCGGGTGTTTCTGATGTAGGCGAGATTCTGCCACCTTTCATAGCAGCCATTTTGCTCTCGGCTTCTTGGGCCATCATCTCCGCGGCTTCTCTTCGTCGCTCAGACTCCTCCAGACGTCCTTCAAGGTCATCTCTTTCCCGTTCACCGTGAACAATTTCTTCCTTCACATTTCGTAAAACTGACTCCATCTCACGACCTCGCTCCTCCCATTCTTCCTTCTCTGCAGCCAATTGCTCCTTCAAACCACGCTCTTCTCGAACCTGCTCTAGACTTTCTCCAACCCGCTTTTCAGCATCGCCAACAGCCGTCTTCAAGGACAACACCTCAGCTTCTTTACCACTTAAGGAAGCTTTCAAACTACTAATCTCGGAAAGGAAATTTGATTTCAAACTCTCGAGTTCCCTTGGTGTAATACTTGGAAGGCTTCTTGGAGTCGGTGCAGGTGGAATATCGAAGTCTAGAAGGTTGGACATTGTGTTTCGGTTGGCTGACGGGGTTGTCCAAGGCATATCAGTCATTGTTCCGTTCTTCAGAGGAGATTGTCTGGCTAATTTGGCGGGTGATATATGATTCGGACGTCCAGAAAAGCCGCTGAACTGCTCAGTAAAATCAAGAATCAAGTTTGTGGTGTTCCCTTCTTCCCGACTCCTTCCATATCTGTGATTTCGGGGGGTAGGCGAAGGTGAATGATCATTATTGGGTCGTCGAGAAGTTGCTGGTGTATTCATCTGGTTCCGCCTTGGAGTAGGACCCATGGTATTATGCTTCGTGGGACTGTGGCCAATTTTCGCGAACATTGTCATGTCTGGTACAGCTGAGAATGTGCTGAATGTGCTGACCATGGTATCGTCCATATTTTGACCATCGTCATACCCTGTGCCTCCTCGTATGCTTGTCAAGGTATCATCATGTTCTTCATTTGTATCACTATCAGCATCCTCAAGGATCTGAAAAGCTTTTGTGAGACCTTCGTTCTCATGTAAAACATGGCCAATATCCATCGTGCGCGCTACTGGCTCCATCGCCTTCTGTGGAGAAGATGGTTTGACGGGGAATCTCTTCTCTGGCGAAGATAACTTCCGTGGGCTCCTCAACTCATCAGAAGGCTTTTGTGGTGATCTTGTATGCGGTGAGTGGGCTGTCCGGCTCTTGAGCATCTTCAATGGTGAGGTATGTTCCCGATCGATCGGACTTTTGGACGTAAGACGAGAGAATTTGCTTGGGGAGATATTTTCAGCATCCTCTACAGAATCTGGAATGTTTGAAAGGAACGGAGAACTCAGAGGCCCGTCGCTATCAGTGTCAGTAGATGTCTGCTTGCGGTGTGTAACTTCGTAGTCGCTGAGACTGATAAGTTTCTTCGGACTCAAGCTGTTAAGACTTGATTCTCTAGAATCGGATAATGGGGCTGGTGCAGGCGATGCCATTTTGAATGTTCAGAAGGTGATACCTCACAGTCCTAATGTCGTTCTGTAGACAGTCTGTTGTCGGAACTTTGATTGCGCTTTCGTGGTTGTGAAGCGTCAACAGAACAAAAGTAAACAAGCCAAGCCTGCTAACCCATTTAGGAGATTCCAAAATAAGCCAGGTTGTGGCGTCTGCGCCTAAAATTGAGGTGTGCGTCTAGCGTTTACTCCCCTAAATCCTCGCACAAAACGCAACCCACATAAATCCGCTCGGAAGGAATTGTTTCGTTGCTCTGAAAACAATGTCAATTAATCGGGAAACGAGTCGGATAGCCAAGAGAAACTTTTTGTTTGATCAATTCGGGTCTTCCTACTTCAAGAGTCATTTGCTCATACTTGGAGGATCTGGCGAGTGCCAAATGTAACGAGTCGTGTGCATTGTTGGATATTGACTGCTCATATTGTTCCAAGAGACATTTGTTTTCATGCTCGAGGAGTGAGAAGACGAGAGGACTGAAAGCTTCTCGTTTGTGGCTTCCACCACTAGTTCCTGTGCATAATTATTTCATGAAACTGAAGTCAGATGTCAAGACTGGGCCAGTTCCTATTTCTAGCCTGTGTCCACAGCTTTTGACTTGGAATTATCTCGTATCAAAATATAGATCTGAGTTTGCTTTCTCGGTCACCATCCCTCTACCAAAGCTAGAGAGAAGGGTGATCCCCGACATCCTCCCAAAACAATACGAGCCCTCGCGTTATTCCTCTACAATCACCACCCTCAAAACACCAACTGCAACACGGCCACGAAAGGTATTACGAGTATCCATTCCATCGATATTAAGAACACACGTGAGCACCCGCCATCCCGGAACATCTCGCATCAGATCATGTTTCGTTTCATGGGCAGCCGGCGAGAAACGCACGACTTCTCATCGAGTCAGCTTACACTCACCAGGAACGACCGACCCTGCGGCCAGACTACAAGAATAGTGTCTCAGGCCTACGGTAATAGCATCGTCCTGGCCTCCTAGAGTTCGGATGAAGTGAGGCCAAACCCCAAAACTTCCAGAGGCGATCCCTGGCAAACCTGACACGTCCCTCGCCTCGACGTTGCGCAATGCATCCACACGACCCCACATTGATGTGAGGTATGTCGAGTTTGAGAATACAGCTCATGGCCTTCTTAAGGGTCGCCGTCGCCCTTGGAATGCGGAGGAGTCGAGTGGCTTTCCATTTTCTTTTTCCATTTCGTTTCTTGTTTCCTCTCCGCAGGTTCGGATTTGGGTTGAGCGCAAGATCTCCTGGTGAGATAGAAGATGTGGTTTAATGTGATGGTTCTGGCGGCGTTGGTGATGGCGGCGGGGTCAGAGGCGAGGAGTATTGGAGATTTTATTGGTGAGTTGCTCTCTCTTCTCTTTGGTTGACGATACTCTTGCGGCGTTTTGTTTCCATCTTCAAAACAAACCAACGAGACACATCACGCGAAAGTTCATTGGGTTGAGATGAGGGTTGAGATGGGGCACTTGAGAAGAATCTCTCGTGGTAGCTCTTGTTGAGAATATGATTCTAACCATACCTCTCATAGCATCAATCCATATCCACCTACCATCTAACGCCTTCCCACCGCATACCCAACCAAAAGCACCATCGCCCTTCTCCCCTTCCAAACTTGCCTCCTCCATTCCCGAGTGTAGATTCCTCCCCCACCCCAGCAGCTCTTCTCCTCCCTCATCCGACAACTCCATCCCCTCGCACGCGTGGCCACACATCTCCACGCTCCTGACCTCCAACACACAAAATCTGCTGCCGCCCTCACCACCCGATCCCTTCCACCGCAGTCGCGTGCACACGCTCCGACTCAAGGACACGGTCGACGACGTGAGTCTGGAAGGCGTCGTGGTAGGCTTGGTCTACACGGCACCCGAACCAAGCGATCGGGAGCTCGAACTACGGGAGGAGCAGCCGCAGCCGGGAGCCATCTCTCGTCGTGCTCCCGCGAGCAGCGACTGGACGCGTTTCACGTACCACGGTCCGCAGGAGGGCGAGGGCGAGGGCGAGGGCGAGGAGGGAGAGGTCGACAGGAAGTGTCTCGCCGAGGCGATTGACGGCGTGGTGCGCGAGCGGGTTATGGAAGGGGTGTTGGAATTAAGCGGGGGAAAGGGGGGCAGGGTTGGATTCCTCGTGTACCGAGTTGATTGAGGGCTGGCTCGCTTGGGGATATAATAACAATTCACTTTCTATATCAAGACCGGCTTGTGGGGATGAGACGGCGTTGCATCGTGGGCCCTGTAGGCTCTCACTCCTTCTCCTGGGGCGCCGCAAAAACGTGGGAGGGCAGGATCAGGATAAATTGCCTGCGAGAATGATGGATGCTATATGAGGCCGGATACTATATGAGGCCGGATGCTATATGAGGCCGGATGCTATATGAGGCCGGATGCTATATGGGGCCCTGATGCAAGAGGGTTCGAGAACCTGCATTCGGGGGAGGGGGGATGCAGCAACTCGACTCTTCTCTGGGGGACGTGGTACGTACGTACGGACGGACTCGCACCCAGCTCGATGTCTCGTCGTCGTCGTCGTCGTCGTCGGCGGCGCGCATGGCATGGCATGGCATGGCATGGCATTGCATCGCCTCGCCTCACCTCGCCTCGCAGCGGCTATGTCGAGTGGGAAAAAAGAAAGCACCAGCGCCAGCACCAGCAAGAGAGAGAGAGGCAGAAACAACACAGCGCACATGGGATAAACCATCTCCAGGTCCGAGCAGAGGTTACAGACAGATCAGCAGCGGTCACTGCCCATCTCCTTTCCTCCCCCCCTTTGTGCATCCAGCAGCGTGTGTGTGTGTGCGCGACGCAGGGTAGAGCAGGGCGGGGTGACAGAGAAAGTCCGGTAGATGGGGGTGATTCGACCCCTCTGCGCGTTCCTGCAGTAGCAGTAGCAGCAGCAGTAGCAGCAGCAGTAGCAGCAGCAGCAGCAGTAGCAGCAGCAGCAGCAGCAGCAGCAGTAGCACGCCGAGCATCAACCCGTTACACCGCATCGCTCATTCCACCTTGCAGCAGGACGTACGCGAGGGCCACAGCGACGCTTCTCCTCTCCCTTGATATTTCTACGGCGTCTGGTAAACACTGGTGATAGCGCACTTGGATTTTTGAAATGGGGGATGCCTACTAGCGACGCACCCCCTCCCCGCACGCAGAATTCCCGTGTCCGCTGTGCTGTGCTGTGCTGTGCTGTGCTGTACTGTACTGTGCTGTGCTGTGCTGTACTGTACTGTACTGTACTGTACGCTATCTCCTCCCATGATACCTATACATACATACAAATATACATACATACAAATATAGATACATATACATATACATATATACACAGCACCCAGCGATCTCGCTCCCTCCCCCCCCCACCCAACTCCAGGCATCGATCCAGCAGCGATAGCAGCAGCAGAACCCCCTCTCCTCACCCCTCGTATGCATCTCTGTCGTGTGGCGTGGCGTGGCGTGGCGTGGCATGGTGGTGGTGGTGGTGGCCCCGACGCCACGGCACTTGCACGAGAGAGAGAGAGTGTGTGTGTGCAGTAGGTACGTTTGCAGAGGAGACGAGCAAGCAGCCTGGTATCGCGCCGCGAGATGATGCAGGTACCGAACGTGTGCAGCTTGGATCCTCCGTCTGACGGCCCCCCAAGGGCTGAAGGCTTGGGTGCGTCAAACGACAGCCGCACAGGCACCACCAACACTCTATTCGAAGCCGCGTCTCCTGAACCCTCTCCGCCATACACCAGTAGGAAGAGTCGACGAGGCCGTGAAACAGATTAAGCTTCTGACGTGCACACTTGACACTGGGGGCAAAGGTTTATTGGGAGTTCAGCTCTACAGTCACAGGGAACCTCAACCCAGCTCATATAGGCTGCTTGTAGATATTTGTTTAGACAACACAAAAATAGCCTTTGCTTTTAATTCTCTCTCGTTACCGTTTCGTCGTTCGTTCAGTTACATAAGAGAACCAATAGGAGCCATTGCCATTCCATGGGGAAATGTGAAGAAAAGTCGTTAGGTCATAAGTGTTAAAAAATCCTAAGCCAACACGCAACTGCAAAAGAAAAGCACATGTGCCTTCATCTCTCTCATACGCGGGAGATGAAGCGGTCCAGATCCCTGCCTAGGCTCATATCAGGCATTTCTTTTCCACGTTATCATCCTCCATTGCTGCTTGCTCGCTCGCTCGCTTGCGTGTAAAACGATTTCCGAAGACGGAAATAGACTGTCTCATGAGAGTCATTTCATCTCCTTGCAAAGCGTTCAATCATCAACCGTATGGATAGCCCCAGAAGAGCCATCTTTAAGCACTAGAAATATCTTTGTTGTGCAAGTCATAAACTCGTCCATCATCTGAATGTCGAAGGAAAATAAAGTATGCCGAGGAGGTTTTTCAGCCGGTACAAGAACAATTCGTGAAGGTAATGAAAATTTTTGAGATTCTAAAGAGTGTGTGTTTTTCGGGGATGCATGTAGATATGTTCGACAGGCCCAGACCTCAACGTAAATGGCAGGTGGTGAGAAGTCGGGGAGGAATCCTGGGGGGAAATGTGCAAAAGAATCCGCGTGAAAGAAATTATCGTCGTCTTGACGAGATCTGTGACCGAGCTCGGTTTGGACCAGGCGCGGCTTCGTAACTCGATGATCCCGAGACGGAGCCTTCGCGGATCGTCTTCCTCCGTTTCAGATCTAGGTCCCCGCTTGGTCCCCTGCTCGAAGGTCGTCCGTCATCCTCATCGTCTCGCCCACGTTTGTTGCCCGCAGCCGTTCCGTTCATCAGAGGCTGCTGGGCTGCGTATCCGTTTGGTATCGAGTTACCCATGTCGGGCTGCGATGCGTACACATCTGGACCGGTATTCCCATTGGCGGTCCCACGCTCGCTGCTCATTACATTATAGAGATTAGAGGATGGTGGCTGGACACGGGGAGGAGTATTGTAGCCGCCTGGTTGTTGTTGTTGTTGTTGAGCATAGTATGGCTGCGGGGCGGAAGCCGTTCTGGGGGTGGCGCGCCCAGATGCTGGATGGTTGGGCGAACCGGTCATCTCGGGTGAGAGATGTGGGTGTTCTCCAGCTAATGATCCCACCGCCGGTCCATTGCTGTAGGAGTATGAGCCACGGTTGGCATCGTAGTTTGAGGGATTGCCATGAGTATATTCCGTCTCATGCTCGTGATCCGCCTCATCTTCTCCTTGGCTATGCCCGACATGTCCCTGACTTTGGCTGTGATGCAGCATCCCGTTGGTATCTTTGACATCGTGATGTTCCGTCTCAGATCCCGGAGCTCGTGCTGAGGGTGGGCCCATCTCATTCTTGATGTACGAGTTGGACTGCGAGTATTGCCCAGGCGTTGATTGAGGGTATGCATTCTGTTGACTGGGTGGTGCAGAATACATTTGCCGTGAAGCATCGTAAGGTTGGGTGCCTTGCTGATACTGCATGCTCTGGATTGAGGTTCCGGGAGGGGTCGTCGCTGGAGTCGTTGGCATTGAACGTGCGTTGCTAAGACCTGTGTCGATCGACAGGGGATTTGTACCTTGAACGTTGCTCATTCCTCCCTGAGGTCCCCACTGAAAATTGCCGTCTGAGCTTCCCATGTTGCCCATGACGCTCGAAGCACTGGTCGGAGGTGTAGGAAAGGTATGAGCTCGATCGATACTCGGGCGGCCACTGACATTGCTGGGATGGGGTGCCAGCGAGTGCTGCGGTCCGCCTGGAAGTCCACCGATCGAGTTGGTCATGGAATGATGGTGGTGTTGATGGAGAGAGGGGAGGCCTTGGGGAGTCTGGCGGTTCTGCATCTGATTCTGCTCCTGTTTCCGACGTTCAGCTGCGGCCATGACCGCATTTGTTCTCGTCTGGTTGGTTGGGTGGTAGAGAAGTGCGCCAATATTGTGAACAAAGAGTGGATAGAGCAATTCTGTGATTTTCTCCTTGTTTGCGAAATCCAGTGCACGCTCGAATGGAATCCTAGAAGTATGTTAGATTGGGTTCTGTCAAACTCTCCCGTCAATTCAGGATGCTCACCAAACTCCCTTGAGGCTATCAAAGCATTAGTATACACACTTTAAAGCCGGATGAGAGAAGGTACTCACTGCATAGGTCCTATCTTGACCACATGTCTCATCTTTTCGCTCTTCAAGATACCATCTCGTCGGCCTCTTGTCATTCCCGCCACATTCAACAGTTTCGTACCATTGATCATGTGATTGTCTGTAAAACATCCGTTAACGCGTTCGATGCAATCTGGGATGGTTCTCCCGCTTACCTTCTCTTCGGGCAACACAGACTCCCTTTGCCTCGACTTGAAAACAGAGACTCCCTTCGTCTTCCCACAATGTTGCAGTTACTCGTGGTTTCATGCCTGGGGGTGCCACTTGCCCGGTTGTGTCAAAACCTTGCTGCGCGCCATAACCTTGACCAGGCATGGGCTGCCCCGCGGACATGGCAGGTAGTGGGAGAACATTTCCTTGCTGGCCCATTGATCCAGAGACTGGATGACCGGCAGACTGCGGCGACGTCAGGCCGTTGGTATAACCATACTGATTATAGGGTCCCGGTGCTGGCGGGTATTGCGCCGGACCAGGCTGCAGAAGTGGTGGCTGCTGCTGCTGCTGCTGATGCTGAGGATAGTGTCCCATACCGCCGGAAGTGACGGTTTGCGGTGGTGGAGGCTGCCCAGCTGACATATGTGACGGGTAATACATCTCTTGAGGGCCGTGGTTCATGTTTGAGTATGGTTCTTGGCTGTAGGTGTAGTTAGGCCCTGACGGTGAGGTGTTGTTGTAGGGAGCTTGTGATAGGGAGACTGGAAGTCCACCGTTGGAGGGGAGGGTGGGAGATGGGGTCTTTGGGCCGTTGGATGAAGATGCCGTGGTGTATGATGACTGCGAGCCTCCGTTTAAAATCGAGGAGGACCCAAGGGATCCAAGAGATCCAACCCGGGGTGACGATGTACCTGAAGAATATGCCTGTTGCGGCGTTGGCAATGGGAGAGGAGGTAACCTATCATTCACATACAGCGGCCGTTGGTTGGCGTGATGATTGTAGTACGGTACGTCGGAGGGTCCCCGGGTATGGACGGACTGTGAAATCGATGGGAGATCCAGCTTTTCGGTTTAAAGGGTTCACGTCCTAAACGGACTATGGACTGGCAGACTCAATGAAGAGCCGTAAAGCAGGAGGCAGAGGGGTGTGGTGGTGGTGGTGGTGGTGGTGGTGGATGCGTTCTAGAGAGGAATTGCGCTGGGAAGACGGGTCGATGAAGCGTTGGGAGACAATGATCAGGAGGCGGCGGAGTTGCGTACAGGAGCAGATGGCATCAAAATTTCCGTAAAATCGTTAGAAGCTGGTCAAGTTTCTGTCTACAATGGAGCGCGATTGGTGGTCGTAAGCTTTTCGGAAGGGACAAAAACGATGCAGACACAGCAAAAATGATGTCGTCAAAGGGTCAGAGACCGAAGGCAGGACGTTTGGCTCGTAGACAGTCGTAAACAGGAGACTTTGAAAAACGTAAATATCAACCCAATTGAGATGCGATGGAAGCTTCACGACAGGACGATTGAAGGTTACGCGAAGCTGCAGGTATGCTTGTGTTCTAGGTATCGCTTCGAAAAGTTTTTCTGATCCGAGCTTCTTTTGATATTCGAGGATGCCAACGTCTAGAGGAGGAGGGTTCGTTAAGCTCGTGAGTAATCGTTTGACGGGCAGCAGAGACTGGAGGATGGCGGCAGCGGCAGGTCGGAGAGGTCTGGCAGCTGTATGGAGGGTAGATTTGGGGGAGGAGGAGTGAAGAACTTCTGCCACCTCTAATGCAGGTACGATAGTCAGCGCTGCAGGAAAAACAAGAGGATTGAATGGAGGCAGAGCGCAGGAAAGAAACCAGAGGGAGAATGGGGGCCTGTCTGGGTGCACATACCTTTTCTCGGTCCTGGGGCCTCCTACCAAAGAAAAACAAGAGGTCGGGAGGGAGAAGGGGGAGGTGGATCTGGGTCGTTGGGAGGGAGAGGCGCGGGAGGGAGAAGAAGAGGTTGGGGGGG